>JARQZK010003667.1:402500-490000 GCA_030704885.1 Cynegetis impunctata
TATATATATATATAATTCGGCAGCAGGTGCAAGAATTTTTTTATCACAGAAAAGATGTATACGTCTCATTTTCGACTTGAAACCCCAAGAATCATGCAGACCGATATTTATCCAACATAGAATTTTATCATTGCCTTCTATTTACATCTTAAATTGTCTACTGTTTATTCAGGGAAAATTGTCAAAGTTAGATACGACTTCCAGTTTTCAGAATTATAACACACGGCATAATTACACCATCTGCATTCCGGCTCATAGGACCTCTAAATTTGAAATGTGTCCAACATATGTAGGGATCAAATTGTTCAATCACCTGCCCAACTGGATCAAGTCCTTAAGTCGATCAAAATTCAAGAAGGAAGTTACCACAATATTATTGGATGAATGTTTCTATACTCTGGAAGAATATTTTTCTACAGAAATTAGTTAATTCTATGTTAATTGTTTTGACGTGTCCTATACATTTATGTAATGTTCTTCAGGATAAATATATATTATTATTATTATTATATATATATATATATATATATATATATATATATTTATATATATATATATATATATATATATATATATATATATATTTATATATATATATATATATATATATAAATATATATATATATTTATATATATATATATATATATATATATATAATAGAGTTTGAATCACGGGAATATTCGGTCTATTGAGTAAAATATATGTTTATAAACTCATTTATTCAAAAAATTTCTCAATATTTCAACACTTCTTTGTGTCTTCTTCAGGAGAAATCAAGCTAAAATACAAAAATAATGATAAAAACATAAAGTAAAGTATATATAAAAATTAACCTCACTTACAATTAGAGTTTAAAATGATGATCTAATAACTATATTGGACATATTATTGCGTGTAAACTTATAATTAGTACCCTTAGTCAACATTAATACTACGTGGAATGAGATTCTCGAAATTAAGAATCGTATGCTCTCTTGAAATTTCAGATACCGGTCTCCAGATGTCAATGTTATCATTCAAAACAATGAGGTGTGGGGGACAAATGATATTGATTTTATTTTAAAATATTCGTGTAAATTACGCTCAAATTGTCTATATCTGCCCTGGAGTTGATTGTATTGCTGGTGTTATGTATGTGCGCCATTTCCAAGAATAATCTCTTTTTGTAATTATTTTCACGATCTAAAATTTTAACACTTTCATAATCAAAATTGTGGTCAAAATCCTGAAAATGACACGCCAATGCACAAGATCTTTTGGCAATACGGCTGTCACTTTTGTGTTGTATAATTCTTTGTTTTAAGTTTTGTTTAGTCTGTCCTATATAACATTTATCACATCGATCACACGGTATCTTATAAACAACATTGGAATTAAATAATAATGGAGTGCGATCTTTGGTCTTTGAAAACAAAGTTCTTATGGATTTCGTATTGTATCTTGCTATTTTAACACCTCCCATTCGAGAAAAACCCCTGATAACTGTTTCAGATAAACCCCTAATGTACGGTAGCTTCTTAAATTTAATAGTTTCAGATAAAGTATTGTCAGTGGCCGAAATGTTGTTTGCATTGCAATATAATAAACCCTTCAACAACTTCCTTGGATATCCGTTGTTTAAAAATAAGTGCTCTAATTTCTTTAAATTACTTTTTAAAAAATTTTTATCTGAGATATGGATCACCCTGTTTTTTACTTGTATAACAACATTAGTTTTTTGATTGATTGGATGGTTTGAAAAGTAATTGAGGTAGCGCCCCGATGAGGTCGGTTTCTGATACCAATCCAATATAATGTTATTATTTTCTGTTCTAATTAATAATGTGTCTAGAAAAGGCACAGCGTTATTATTTTCTCTTTCAACTGTAAACTGAATATGCGAGTTGATTTTATTGAAAATATTTAATCCATCCTCTATTTTGTCAAACGGAAGGGCGGTAATTATATCATCAACAAATTTGTAAATAAAGGGAACTTCAAAGTGTAGTTCTTTTAGAATTTCATCCAAAATGTAATCCATAACAATGTGTGCTATGATTGGGCTTATAGGGGAACCCATAGGAGTACCAAATATTTGTTGAAAGATCTTATTCTCAAAACTGAAGTAACACCCTTGAAAAACAAAGTTAATCAGCTTCAAAAAATTTTCTCTAGATAAGGTGGAATGTTGTCTCAATTTGTTCCAGTGTATTTCAAGCAACCCCAACACAAGTTCCAGTGGAATATTGGTAAAAAGTGACACAACATCAAGGGAAACCAAAACATATCCAGGAGGTAATATCACATTGCGTATTGAATTTACAAAAGAAAATGTATCCTTAACATTGTATGATGTTCTGTCAGCTAATGCATTGGTCAAAATGTCCGCTAAAAATTTTGATAGATTATAAGTTACAGAACCTACACCACTAACTATGGGTCTTAGTGGTGTATTAGATTTGTGAATTTTCGGTAAACAAAACATTTTAGATATTACAGCATTATGAGTCATTAAACTTTTGGCATTTATCTCTTCAATCTGGTTTTGAGATATTAACGATCTGACCAATTTGTTCAGCTTTGTTTGCATTTGAGAGGTGGGATCTTTGACTATTGACTTGTAAGTATTAGAATCATGTAATAGTAAATTTACTTTAGCTTTATATTCAGTTCTGTTTATAACTACAGTGCAACCACCTTTGTCTGCAGGTAAGATGTACAAATTGTCATTCCGTTTGAAAAATGCTTTGGTTCTTAAATACAGTCTCTGAATATCGGTTAATCTTGCGAATCTTGACCTAAACTTAAAATTAGTACTGTTATTTGTCACACTTGCCCTCAACCTGTTTTATCCCCTGGATAATCTTGTAAGATGTCTTCGATGTCAGCTAAAAATTTGTTGGTATCAAATTCGTTATTTGTCGGGGATACCCCAAATTTCGGACCTAGTGATATGAAGTCAGCAATATCCTTTGGTATATTAGTATCTGAAATATTCTTGAACCATTTCTCATTGTTGAGAAATAACTGAGCATTCTTTAAACTAGTTTCTTTTAATCTGTTAAATTTATGTATTTTCGAAATTTTTACAATGCCGAATCTCTTCTCATATGCTAAAACCGATCTACGAAAATATTCATTGTAAATATCTGCCGGTAGTATAACTTTCAGTCTGCTTTGTACATTAACAAATTGGTCAGATCGTTAATATCTCAAAACCAGATTGAAGAGATAAATGCCAAAAGTTTAATGACTCATAATGCTGTAATATCTAAAATGTTTTGTTTACCGAAAATTCACAAATCTAATACACCACTAAGACCCATAGTTAGTGGTGTAGGTTCTGTAACTTATAATCTATCAAAATTTTTAGCGGACATTTTGACCAATGCATTAGCTGACAGAACATCATACAATGTTAAGAATACATTTTCTTTTGTAAATTCAATACGCAATGTGACATTACCTCCTGGATATGTTTTGGTTTCCCTTGATGTTGTGTCACTTTTTACCAATATTCCACTGGAACTTGTGTTGGGGTTGCTTGAAATACACTGGAACAAATTGAGACAACATTCCACCTTATCTAGAGAAAATTTTTTGAAGCTGATTAACTTTGTTTTTCAAGGGTGTTACTTCAGTTTTGAGAATAAGATCTTTCAACAAATATTTGGTACTCCTATGGGTTCCCCTATAAGCCCAATCATAGCACACATTGTTATGGATTACATTTTGGATGAAATTCTAAAAGAACTACACTTTGAAGTTCCCTTTATTTACAAATTTGTTGATGATATAATTACCGCCCTTCCGTTTGACAAAATAGAGGATGGATTAAATATTTTCAATAAAATCAACTCGCATATTCAGTTTACAGTTGAAAGAGAAAATAATAACGCTGTGCCTTTTCTAGACACATTATTAATTAGAACAGAAAATAATAACATTATATTGGATTGGTATCAGAAACCGACCTCATCAGGGCGCTACCTCAATTACTTTTCAAACCATCCAATCAATCAAAAAACTAATGTTGTTATACAAGTAAAAAACAGGGTGATCCATATCTCAGATAAAAAATTTTTAAAAAGTAATTTAAAGAAATTAGAGCACTTATTTTTAAACAACGGATATCCAAGGAAGTTGTTGAAGGGTTTATTATATTGCAATGCAAACAACATTTCGGCCACTGACAATACTATATCTGAAACTATTAAATTTAAGAAGCTACCGTACATTAGGGGTTTATCTGAAACAGTTATCAGGGGTTTTTCTCGAATGGGAGGTGTTAAAATAGCAAGATACAATACGAAATCCATAAGAACTTTGTTTTCAAAGACCAAAGATCGCACTCCATTATTATTTAATTCCAATGTTGTTTATAAGATACCGTGTGATCGATGTGATAAATGTTATATAGGACAGACTAAACAAAACTTAAAACAAAGAATTATACAACACAAAAGTGACAGCCGTATTGCCAAAAGATCTTGTGCATTGGCGTGTCATTTTCAGGATTTTGACCACAATTTTGATTATGAAAGTGTTAAAATTTTAGATCGTGAAAATAATTACAAAAAGAGATTATTCTTGGAAATGGCGCACATACATAACACCAGCAATACAATCAACTCCAGGGCCGATATAGACAATTTGAGCGTAATTTACACGAATATTTTAAAATAAAATCAATATCATTTGTCCCCCACACCTATTGTTTTGAATGATAACATTGACATCTGGAGACCGGTATCTGAAATTTCAAGAGAGCATACGATTCTTAATTTCGAGAATCTCATTCCACGTAGTATTAATGTTGACTAAGGGTCCTAATTATAAGTTACACGCAATAATATGTCCAATATAGTTATTAGATCATCATTTTAACTCTAATTGTAAGTGAGGTTAATTTTTATATACATTACTTTATGTTTTTATCATTATTTTTGTATTTTAGCTTGATTTCTCCTGAAGAAGACACAAAGAAGTGTTGAAATATTGAGAAATTTTTTGAATAAATGAGTTTATAAACATATATTTTACTCAATAGACCGAATATTCCCGTGATTCAAACTCTATCTTGTATCAATAGGTCGTGATAATACTTATTAATTAAATATATATATATATATATGAAATGATACTTGTATTACGATATTTACCAAGTTTTGTTGCTAAAGTTTGCATTAGTAATCCTAGAACAGTGGCTGCGAAAAGCACCCATAATAATCTATAATTCCCTATAGAGCCGGATTGGAGGTCGCTCTCTATGTTTCCTGGATCTAGGTAAGCTATCGACATGAGAAATCCAGGTCCTGTGAAAGCCCATAATTTACGGAAGGAAAATCCAGTCTGTAATGAATACATGAGCCATGAAAAGTGAAACAAAAAATATCACATTAATGTTTGCATAAAGTTCAATACCTTGAATAATTTTTAAAAAAATGAAAACTGTAAGCGGCAAACTGTTCCACTTCAAATACACCCAAATATTACTTACTTTATATTTTATGAAAATATTTTCAATCATAATAAATAATCTCATAGAGATTAGAATTTTAGTGCTGTGCATTTGGTTAATATCGGAATATCTGTGCATTCTATCCATATAGATAAATCATATCTTTAAGTGTATTCTCACTCATTACAATACTGATTGTCTATGTGACAAGTACGTTAGCCAGTTGTTACTATTATAGTTTATCTAGTTTATATAATCTTCGATATGAATTTGAAAAAAATTATCGTATATTAAACTTATTTGATTTTCTATATTAATAAATGTACGATTGAAACAAATGACATCTGATTCGGCCTTATTAGGATCCAGTTAGTATGGTTCATCAAATGATTGTACTAAATCTCATATATCCCTAATAATAATAATAATAATAATAACTTTATTCATCCTTTCAGACAAGATACACTTGTATAGGACACGTTTACAAAAAAAACAACAAATATAAAAAAAAGAAAAGTAAAATAACAAGATACATAAAGGCTACTTTATATCCTTATCAAAATATTCCGCCTTGCTGTAAAAACACTTCTCGAGTAACAAAAACTTAACTTCTTTTTTGAATCTTCTGTACTCCAAAACCTTCAACCTATCAGGCAGATGGTTAAAAAATTTGATGCCATTATACATAGGTGACTGCTGAAATTTAGAAGTTCGGTGTTTTGGAATACAGAGAGTTTCTCTATGCCTTGTTTCATAATCATGAAACTCAGAACACTTACTCAGTGATAAAACATTTCTACGAGTGTACAAAAGACATCCAAGAATATAAATACAAGGGAAACACAGTATTTTGTTCTTTATAAAGAAGGGTTTACAGGTCTCCCTAGGTTTCAAGTTAAAAATCAAACGTATTATTTTCTTCTGGGCAATGAATACTGAATTGCTAAATGAGGAATCACCCCAAAATATAACGTTATAGTTGAGGTGACTGTATGCAAGTGAATAATACGAATTTATTAGAGAATTCTGTGGTAATATGAGTTTTATGCGTCTCAAAGCGTAAAATGCGCTACTCAATTTTCTGCAAACGTGATCAGCGTGATCCCCCCACTTTAAATTTTTATGAATATGTAATCCAAGGAACTTGACACACTGAGAGGGCCTCAGCTCACCGAACTGAAGATTTAGGATTAATTGGGGATCTGAATCCCTCATCTGAAAGTGGACAAGTTCAGTCTTGCTTGCGTTTAATATAAGAGAGTTCCTGAAACACCAATCCGTGAAGTACCCGACTAGTGATTCACAACCTGCCCTGAGTTCGTCAAAAGTTTGTGCAGAAATAATGAACGAAGTATCATCCGCAAATAATACAATCTTGATATTCAGCAAATTGAAGAAATGGTTCATGATATAGTCAGGCAAGTCATTTATGAAAATAATAAATAAAAGTGGTCCCAGGACTGAACCCTGGGGCACGCCCAATATTGAAACATACCAAAATATAACACCTTCAGTCTGAATAGAAACATACATGTGCCAATAACTAATTACGTCTGAGACTACTCAATTCGTACAAAACTGTGCTTGAACTTGCTTATTGAAACAATGTTTCATAATAGTTATTTATGTACCAAGTGCGTTATATAGATCCTTATGCCCTGAGGGAAACATTCGGCCCGAGGGCCTCTGGCCCGAGGGATGAATGTTTCCCTCAGTTGTTGTTGTTGATAGTTTGACGTTTGTGAATATTTTTGTCATCATATTCAGTGAATGTCATGCTGCTTTCTTTGTGTAGTTTTATAGAAATAATGAAAATGAAAATGAATTTACCCAAGAATATCATAGAAAATGCAGCCAAAGCTGCGAATAATTAATTGCCGGAGAAATCCAGAGTCGGATACGATAAGGATTATGAAGTATTTAATCAATGAAATATGCTTCATTTCTCCTAGTACAATAAGCGGGCGTTTTAAATCCATTATGCCCGCAAATGCGGGCGTAATGGCCTAGGGCATAATGAGTGTGTTTATAGCAACCGTATCCAAGGTGAAATAAACATATAATATACAAGTGAAAAATAAAAACAATTTATTAAATAAAATACGCACGACGAACGTTTCGGTGAAACTTCACCTTCTTCAGACGCTAAATGCAAACTAAATATATTTCTCTGTTATATCGAATACAAGAAATAAATAGATGACAAAATTTGCAGAAAGGGTAAATAGAAGGATGGTTACAACTAATTAGTAAAATAGGAAAAACCCATTCTAAACTGCTAGTCAGGTAGTTCGGTAAATTTGAAAAGATTCAGAACGGGTTGAATTGAATGATCAATTTAGCTATGCAATAGGAGACCTGAATGTTTTATATTTATTCATCTGTAATGATTCTAAAAAATTAAGTTTAATTCCCTTACCTTCAGCATTTAATATTTTAAAGTCAAAATTGAATGTGTGATTTTCTTGGATTAAATGGCTTGCATAATGTGAATCCGACTTTTGATTAACAGAGCTACGTTTGTGTTCTGAAATTCTTGTCTGAAAGTTCTACGAATGTAAAAATTATCACAATCACCACAATTAATTTTATTAACTCCAAATCTATAGTTTTTGTGAATTTTTAATTTATTATTATTTTTTATATGATTTCCTAGGTTATTTTCGCTACGGTAAGCAATGTTGTGCTTATTGAAACAATGGTTAAAATGTTGTGCTTATATAAAAGTGATTTGAGTTTTTCACTTAAATTTCCGATGAAAGTGAGGCTGTTATAATTGATATTATTTTTGTCAGGGGGGTACATCCGGCAATATTTACTTATAACGGAGTAATACAGCCAGTTTGCATTTAGCATCTGAAGAAAGTGAAGTTTATTTTATAAATTGTTTTTATAAACCATTGTTTTAATACATTATTTGGATGTTTTCATTCCTTATCGTGCAGCGAGAGTAACGTCTCATTTCATGCTTAGTACAAAAATAGTTATTTATTATACAAGGGAAAAAAGTATTAGATTTTAGCTCGAGGTTGTGTTGTCTCCCGACGCGAAGCGGAGGGAGACAAAAAAGCGAGAGCTAAAATCTAATATTTTCTCCCGTGTATAATACATCATTTTTTTCTGTGACGGGGAAAACGATGATTAAATATTGACAATACATATTGTTATAATATATTCAAGTCAGAAAATTATAGATGCGAAATTTTTAAAATGGTAGGCTGTTGTACTTTCAGCGACAATTAGACCTGCGTTGCTAAGGAATCCTTTGAAGTAAACAAATATCTGTCAATTTAATTCTATTGATTTGATTTAAAAATTGCGAACTTAGTAGTTGTTTAATAGTTATTTTGAATAATATGAAGTGAAAAAAATGTCTGATTCCGAGTTATCTCTGACTGCACCGTCATCAAACTAACTACATTTCTGAAACAAAATGGGAAAGGTTACACGACCAAGAAAGCTGCGATTTTTACGAGTACATAAATTAGTGATTTTTTAAATAATGCTCCCGATGAATTTTATTCAATGGCCAAGGTTGTTGTTGTATTTGGAATTGCAGGAGCTTGTCGAATTTATGAAATCAGCCAGGTAACATTAGATGATATTGAAGATTCGGAAACGTTATTAATTGTGAAACTCAAGCAAACAAAGAATGAAGTAAGCAGAAGATTTGTAGTTACCTACTGAAGAATATAATTTCGACACAAGAAAATTCCATTGTTGTACCGAATAGTTCAAGGAACTATTATTTCATATAAAGGAAATGTAACTTTTGTATAGTAAAATATTCTAAAATTAAATATCTACCTTTACTTATGTGTATATATATCCGAGAAAAAAGTACTCACTTTTTTCCCGGGGAAAAAAGTACTCACTTTTTTCCCGGGGAAAAAAGTAATTTCAAAAAGTGATATTTCTTTACCTGTCATCAGAGACAAAATGTCAAACTTTTTCCCGTCACAGAAAAAATATTTTTTTCTCAAGTGAATGCAGAATTTTTAGTGTCTACTACCAGTACACCACTCTTTACCTTAACTATTCAAGCAGAATATTAGAAAATTATGGAAATATGGATCTTGCCTGCAATTATTTATATTAAGTTATGTACATAAACAGAATATTGAATTGAATTGGCATTTACGTGGTGATAGTTCATATTCATAACTTTATAAAGCAATAAAAATCTAACTTTTCACACGTTGGAATAAAAATCTATTGAGTAAACGCGTTTCGTCATAACATTGACTTCATCTCGTACTGAACTATGGTATTACAAAACAATTTATTATTTATACGAAAATTGAATATAACAGAGGGGTTCCTAGAGAAACTAAATAACAATAAGCAATTAATTCAGAGTAATTAGTAGGTACATTGAACAGATTAAGCAGAGGAGAAGGGTTTACTTCCATCTGGTCGTTAACTAGTTTTCCGGAATTTTTATATTTATTGATGTATAGGGACTGTTGGGAATTCCCATCACATCAACAAATATAAAAATGCCGGAAACCTAGTTAACGACCAGATTGAAGTAAACCCTTCTCCTCTCCTTAATCTTTTCAATGTACCTACTAATAACTCTGAATGAATTGCTTATTGTTATTTAGTTTCTCTAGGAACCCCTCTGTTATATTCAATTTTCGTATAAATAGATTATTTTTTAATACCAAAAAAATGGCACGTAATTAGCAAAAAAGTCGGCCGCAGCCGCATTCCCCACCAAATATAAGAAAATTAGGTTTTTTATTAATATTGTAAATGTTAAAAATTAATTAACTAAAGCCAGGGTTGAAGAAGGTTGCAAAACCTTATAACTTCCCCAAATAAACTATTTAGCTAGAAAACAAAAGTGTACCCCATCCCCAGAAAGATTAATAAATGTATTTTGGTTGATTGATTGATTGATACCATAGTTTAGTACGAGATGAAGTCAATGTAATGACGAAACGCGTTTACTCAATAGATTTTTATTCCAACCTGTGAAAAGTTAGATTTTTATTTCTTTATAAAGTTAAGAAACAAAATAATTGAAATTATTTAGTTTGTTCATTAGCCCCAGCATTCTTAACCCCAACTGAAATTTTATTATAATCGAAAAACCTAACCAAGAAAAGCAATGACATTTTGAAGATGCAATCATAAATTAAATACGGATGTAAGCTATTTAAAATTGTTGCTAGATGGGCGTAAGGCCCAGTAATCAATTATTATGAACTCAATGGTGATAACTCGAGGTAATAGATTAATTAAAAATGCTCACCTTTTCCGCTTCTGGAATAAGAATTTTATTGTTTGCAAAGTACGTATCTAGTTCGTTCTCTTCATAATAGTACGGAAGATGTTCCTTCCCTTTTTTAATGTCAGGACCCATTTCAATATAATTATTTAAATATCTCACTCAATATTCGACTCATACACTTCTTTACAACATCCCGAATGAAATGCCATCGAAACACTGTGATAATCGGGCAATTTATAGACTTTTATGAACTTTAAATTATCTCATCTTAATACGATGAACGTGACGAAAGATAGGTTATGTTTATTACAATACTCGCACGAGATAGTTTTCTTAGGATGAGTGCTGATAATTATTTCTCATCCCGTTATTTGTAATACAGTTAACGATGAGCTGCTAAAACATAGAGCAGAACAATTGATTCGGATTATTTAAACAATCTGATGTCGCCTTTATTTATTTATGATGCGAAACTGTTGGAATTTTGGTTCATGAAGCGGCAATTTCATCCAAAAGATTGTTAAGAAGGTTCAAATTTGAAATATTCATTTGGAATAAAAGCATATTCAATTATTTCTATGTAGATATTTGCGTAAGTCAGCGTTTCTCAACCTGTGAGGTGGGCCCCCCTAGGAGGGGCGCCAGGGCCGAATTAACCATTAGGCAGAGTAGGCAACTGCCTAGGGGCCCCGCATCGATTAAGGGCCCGTGCATGCACCAAGAAAAAAAAATCGAATTTTATTTGAAAATTGTATGAAATTTCTCAACAATATTATATCTTTCTTTCGACGCTTGTTGTCAATTGATGAAATACTTCACACATACAGAACCATCTAGTATCTAGTAGTAGAACTAACAAACTGTCTTCGTTCAACAATGTCTCAGAACCGTTTGAATTCATTGTCATTTGAAAATGATGTATTAGAAAGGCTCAACTTCCAAGATGTCTCAAACGATTTTGCTTCTAAAAAAGTTAGAAGAGTTAATATTTAAACTCACTGTACTGTACAAAAACAATAAATATCTTGGAAGTGTAATGTTTTGCTTAGTTAATTGTATTTTATTGCGTTTAACAAGATCAAACTTAGAATAATCACGTCCCATCTCATTTATCTTTCCTAACCCATCATGCAACCTTGATCATCATTCATCACTTATCTATAACCTATTATTAAGACCATTTCAACAAAGCTAACGGGGTAAGGTGATGCTGCAGTATCAACTCACCATGTTGTTGCAATATCACATAAGACTTTGAAGTAACAGGATACCTGGAGTCGATCATCTGGAAGTAAGTTACATCCCTTTATCAACTTAAAAAGACCTGGGGCCCGGACAGGGTTTTTGCCTAGGGGCCCGGACAGGGTTGTTGCCTAGGGGCCCGGACAGGGTTAATCCGAACCTGGGGGCGCGAGCACATGCACCACAAAAGAAGTTTCTCTAGTATCACATTTTATTATATTGGGGGCGCAAAATACAAATGAAATGTTGGTCTGCTCACAGTCCAAAGGAAATACCCTTTTTTCCAGATAGCAAATTTCAGCTTATTTGGTTTCTTGGTATTCGTTGAAGAAGCCAATATGTACCAGGAAAAATATATATTTGAAATCACAAATATATACGTAAAAATGGCGGAAGTTGAAGAAATTTACCCAAATTTTGATATTTTCACTCTGCCTCGAAAAAACCTACATAATGAATTTCATTTTAGTAGGTTTGATGGGATCCATTGGAGATGCCTTCCATATTTATGTTTTTCTCAGTACATATTGGCATCTCCAGCAGGTGCACCCAAAAGTGCTAAAATTTGGTATCTGAGATTGTTTTCGACGCAGAACAAAACTATCAAAATGTGGTTTAATTTTTCCTACCGAAGCAACTTTTACTTATTTCTAGAGTCGCTGCGAAGCACCTCGGATTTTCAATTTTTTTTTTGATTAAAATGAAATTTTCTGTTGCATCGCAAGGTGAATGCATTTTATATTTTTATGTTTGTGTATTTTCTATAGCCAAGTACTTAGGTACGCTGGCTAGTATTCGGGAGGTACGGGTTCAAACCCCGGGGTCGACTAGTCGGCCATGACTATTTCTCAGGGGTTTCCTCAGGACGTAAAGAAAGTCACTGCTTGCAAACGTACAAGGCGAATGATGGGCCAGTATTATCCTCTCAACCCTACCCACTCTTCCTCTCTTCCATGAATATCCTGACTCCCCCATACATACAAGTGTATTCTCTGACCCGGCTAAAGTAGTTCATCCCCAAATCCAAAGCCCACCTCCTTCAGACATACTAGAGGGGTTAATAGAACACGAGTAATTTGCCATTTAATAGTACTCCTCAGTCTTTTTCTGCACGACTCCATCACTAGTACTTCAATGTATATACAGTTACATTATTGTTTCTAAATTGTAGTTATAGTGTGAATATATGAATATTCTAGTTTGGAGATACTACCATTTCTTTGAACCTGATACTGTTTCCATCCTTCATATCAATTCCCTAGCTGCACAATATTACTTGGCGTGTAGCACAAGGTAAAGTCAACAATGAATTGCACATCAACATATGCTATAATTTTTAATGTTTAAGGTTTGCGATTAAAGCGTGTTTTTGTATCTCAAGGGACCTACAGTTTAACGCCATTTCCGAACGGCCAATGGGCTTGAAACTAAGTCACTACCCAACAGTTTATCACATTAAGGACCTCTAAATTTCATGGGACATACACAACACCCAAGAGCAAGGTGAGACTCGAACCCACAATCCTCGGTTTACAAGCGATACACCTTACCGCTGGGCTACCGAGGGGGTGGTTCTTCAGTACGCGTATTTTTTTTCAATAAAATAAATTATTTTTTAATTTTTATTTGTGTTTGCTATTACAGCCTAGTTTTTTCAACTATAATTTATTCCTTTTGAATCGCATTTCCACGAGAATCATTCAGCGCAAAAAATACTCTGCTCCCGAGTTTTATTTTAATTTACAAAGAGAATGACTCATTTGGCTGATGCAGAAATATATAAAAGAGGTGATATCAAGTACAACTTGTACTATCAATTCCATACTGCTTATAAATCCTAATGGATGATATATTTAGGGTCAAAGCATCTTGACCTTAATTATGATAATCTTAAAACATGCGTTCTACTGAGAATTCATATTCTTGGAAAGTAAAGTCGATTGAATTCATTAGTGATCACCCTTGAACTTGGTAGCGATGAAATGTTATCATCATCATTATTGGGATTCCCAGCGTTTATTTAATGAAATGCACTGTAATTCACACTTCTTTGAATTAACTATATCTCTTAGAAAAAATCAAGCAAACTCAGAGGCCAATATTGTCTCAATGTGGGAAATTTTGAGTAACAATCATATCTACTTCGTCAGATAGTACAATGCTATCTGAAATGTAAACAATAATATAGAAAAAATAGTAGTTAGAAAGTTGTATCGTTAATACTAGGAAATTAAAATAGGATTCTCCTTGAATTTTGTTAGATAATCATCCAGAAATAAAATCGTATCTTGCATCCTAGCTTAATTTAACATAAAGAAGTTTGCAAAATATATTTCAATATTCAAGTTTATAACCGAAGTGTCATTTTCTTCATCAATCATAAAAAAGAAGAAAAATAAACATTTAATTTCCCAACATTTACATATATAAAAATTGAGGAATAAGTCATATATTCTATATTACAGTAACAGTTTTTCCTTAGATTTGTTAAATTATTATTATATCCTTCCAGCGAATACTTTTTTCATTTCCTGCGGAATTTTGTGATGTATGTATAATGTATATGTTAATAAATTTAACATAGTTCGAATTTTGATTAAGATATGATAATTAATGTTGAAGTACTTATCTACCAACTGAATGCAATCCGAATTAAATTAAGGAATTTTGTTGAATGTTGATGCAAATTCGGCTTTTGTTGAAATTATCAGTTCTTCAATAATGTTCTTGTTATTTCATCATAACATATCTTTTATAAGACTTTCTCACACACAGCAATTACTCTGTCTCTTTTGCGATAAACTATTACACCATAGAATAATTGTCACGAGTATTTGCTCCTAGAATACGTTTCGATAATTTGTATCATCATCAGACACATGATATTAAATGTGAAATACTCTATGCGGAATATCTAACTGAAATTGAAAAAAAGAAAATTCATTTTTCATGCAAAAAAAATTTATAATCATTATTTATTAAATACACAATATGTGTTGAAGATCAGTGAAGTTTATTTTATATTATTTATAGGTTGCTGCGAAATTACTACTAGTGTAAGAATTCCTAATCTATTTCTACATAAAAGCTATTATGCGATTGTGTGTTAATTCCATATGTTTACTCAAATATTGTAGAAAGATAATTTTGAATAGAAAAGTACATATTTTCTGTGGTCTTGTCTACAGTGAGTCATTTGTTATCGTACTGGATTCTTAGTACAATACGTATATCCTTTATAGTTGTATTTTCCCTGGACCACGATTTTTGAGGTTTTGTTGATGTTTTCACTTTGGGAATGTGCTTATTAAAATCGATGCGATTAGCAAAGTTGAATCTGGGAGCAAGATAGTTTTTCGTTTTATGGCGACTTTTTATCTTGTTTGGCACCAAAAACTCAACTTTATCTCTCTCGCTCTCTCTCTATTTCTCTCTCTCTCTCTCTCTCTCTCTATATATATATATATATATATATATATATATATATATATATATATATATATATATATATACACCGCTCAAAGAATTAGAGGAACACTTTTGGATAACCCTGTAATTTTTTCGCTTGTTGTTATTAACAAATGGAAATTATATTTTCATAATTGATTTGCATTTAATTTTAGCGATTTGTTAAAAAAGAAACGTAATTATGCCCATTTTTTGGAGATAAGTTCAATATTTCACAGCAAGTACAAAAAATAGAGTGATTATAAAAATATTTCTATTTAGGTTTTATGTTGTGGCAGGCTTAGAGAGCTTCAATGAGCAACGGCATGACAGTTTGTAGTTGTTGAATTCATTATCTGTCAAAATGAGAAATCTTAGCGAGATAGAAGTCGGTCGTGCTATAGCTTTAATTGAAAATGGTGTTAAAATTCGACAAGTAGCAAGAAATTTTAATCGCAGTCCGTCAGTCATTAAACGTGTGTACGATCGCTATAGAGAGACAGGACTATATAAAAGACAAACCGGACAAGGTCGAAAGCGAAAAACTACACAAATTCAGGATCGATATTTAGTACTTTCTTCTTTGCGGAAACGGATAGCGACAGCAAAAGATGTTGAAATTACACTTAGGATGGCTCTCAGGTAACCATTTCTGACCAGACTGTTAGAAACAGGTTACGGGAAGCACATTTAAAACCAAGAAGGCCGGTGAGAAAACCTGTTTTAACACGACATCATAAAATTATGCGATTAGACTTTGCTCGTCATCATTTGAGATGGCAACTCCGACAATGGAGACCAGTACTGTTTACAGACGAATCAAGATTCCGTCTCACTCGTTGTGATGGCCGGGTGCGTGTGTATAGACGCCATAATGAACGATACTCCGCTGCTGCTGTACAAGAAGTATCCAGATTTGGAGATGGTTCGGTAATGGTCTGGGGTGGAATCAGTTTGGAGAAGAAAACCGATATCGTAGTGATACCAGGAAGTCTTACAGCTGCAAGATATATTGATATCATTCTGTCAGATCACGTTATTCCTGCAGAATATGGTATAGGTCCTGATTTTCTTTTTATGCAGGATAATGTAAGGCTTCATACTGCTGCGATTACTATAGATTTTCTTAACGAGCATAAAATTCGTTAAATGGATTGGCCAGCGATAAGCCCTGACCTTAATCCAATTGAACACTTATGGGATATATTCGATAGACGTATTCGACATCGTCCAAATCCTCCTCAAACCCTTCAGCAACTAACAGAAGCCCTGGTCGAAGAGTGGGACAGTATAACACAGGAAGACATTCGAAGGCTCGTGAGGAGTATGCCAAGAAGATGCCAAAAAGTAATTCGTGCTGCTGGAGGGCACACGCGATACTAAAGCCCATTGGGTGTCAGATAGCGGCACATTAGCATTGAAATCTCTTCATTTCAGTTTGTTATTCGCACTTTTTTTAAATTATTAATCTTAGTTTATGAATGAAAAATTAGTTGAAGGTTCTACAAATCGATTTATTAGAAGCAAATATGTGTCTTTAAGAATATAAATGTTCATCTGTATATAACTATCACTTCATAAGTTACAAGGTTATTCAAAAGTGTTCCTCTAATTTTTTTGAGCAGTGTATATATATATATATATATATATATATACCACAGAAAATATGTATTTTTCTATTTAAAATTATCTTTCTACAATATTTGAGTGAATATATGGAATTAACACACAATCGCATAATAGCTTCTATGTAGAAATAGATAGGGAATTTCGCAGCCACCTATAAATAATAGTAGTATAGAATAAACTTCACCGGTTCATTTTGACACCTCTATCTGAACAAATGAGAGCTGAAATTTGGCGCCTGGGGTTATTCTTGAGTCAGGAGAAAACTATGAAAGTTTCAGTTAATTCAGTCACAATATTGGTATCCCCAAACTTTGAGGAAGGATGTGGCAAAAAGATGCATGAGTAGAAATATTCAAAACTGCAAAATAACTGTAAATTAGTTATGAAAAACAAATTCGAAATTCAGCATGCTGGGGATCTTGAGGTGGTGTATGAAGCTAATAACAACTTGTGCAATGAAAATCTCACAGAGATTCTTCACATACAGGACATTCAAATCACTTTACCTAAAACTTCCTTCAAACCATTTTCCGATCTTATCGAATTATGAAGTAATTGCAACAATCGAAAGAATGTTGTTATCAAAGTTACAATAATTTTAAAAAAATTAAGGGCACCCTACTGCGTAGCACTAGGAATGATAAAACCCCTCGGCGCATGTGCATGTCGTCAATATTTTTGAATGTACCTATTATATAAATTAAATAACAATGAAAGTCGATTTTACGAAGGAAATGAAGGAAAATTGCAATAAATGTATAATAAGTCGATATTACGAATAAAATCCTTGAAAATTTAGCAAAAAAATTCATTGTTTGACTGTCGAATTTGAATATCCTATCCCGGCTCATTTTGTTGCTAATTATGAATCAAATTGATAAGATATCTCTATGGATGGGAAGCAGACACAGACGCAGAATCAAGCTTAAGCTATCAACGTCGCTTGGTTACCGTGACACACAGAGCACTTCAACGCATGTTTTGTAGGACTTCGTACATATCGACCTTGGCGCATGCGCATGTCGTAATGCCTATCTAAAAAACGCTATAATTTTTTATTCTTCGTTGGTAAAAATTGGGAATTCAAATTCCCTAATGAAATCATATGTGTTTTATCGATATCCGTTGGAATTTTTAAAATCGGGCCAGTTACCAACTTTTTGTCGTGAGACTATAACCCCTTTAGCTTCGCCTCGGGGTAATAATAAGCTACAAATAATTTATGGGTAACCTTTATATGTAAATTTATTTTGTGATTGCCATTGTGTTTTGATGCTTGAAGTGAGTATTTATGAATGTGAGCTCTTGAAGAACGTAGGCGAAAAATAAATTGTAAATAGTATGAAAATTCAAGTTGATCTTTATAAGCCGTATCCTGAAAAAAAATTGAAATTTATCATATATATATATATATATATATATATATATATATATATATATATATATATATATATATATATATATATATATATATATATATATATATATATTTATATTTATTTCTTTTCATACCAATTATTCCTTCCAGGTCCTATTCTAATGTCTATTAACTAAAACATTTAGTTCAACTTGATTTCGGGTTTTTGAGATTGTAGGAAATTAGGTTTCAAGAATGAAAATGAACCAAATATTACGAAAATATAAAAAATATATATTTCTAAAAAGAAATTAACAATACTCAGACAAATATTTTTGTTCACAATGACGCTAGTACATATATATGATTAATACACAGTTTTTGCAAGGCAAATTGATTCAATTCTGATTGTACTTTTCATTTTCTTCAAAAAAACAATAAATAATTTATGCCAAAATTCAAAATTATGCAATCTGAATGATATTTGAATCTAATAACTCACGAAACTGTTAAACTAGGGAGTTTATATAAACTTCCTATGAAACTTCAGTAGTCATCTTCTGCTTCCTCTTCAGCTGTTTGGGCCTCAGACTCCTCATCTGCTTCTTCAGCTGTGTATCCTTCGGACTCACCATCACCTGAAAATATTTGATTATAATCATAAGCATAATGAATATTATTCTTATAGTAGGTTTAAACATATTAAGCATGAGGATGAACGATAATCATTAACACATTCCTTAACCGTAATAAATTATATATATATATATATATATATATATATATATATATATATATATATATGTATATTTAAATATATATGTCAACTGGGTCGAATATGTCCTATAGGAAAATATGACCTCATTACTTTATTCAATAAAATACCGTTGCATCCTCAACAGTGTACGTATATGTGGTATACTAATGCTACCCCCACGCTTACAGAACAGTCAACCAGTATTAGTTCAAGAGGAAACATCGCATAGCTCTTAATAATTTTTAAAAGAAACATTTAATGAACTTCTTTGAAATAGCAAAATCTTATTTTCTTGATAGACCTTATTACTGTATAGAGGACTGAGCATTGATTGATCGATATGACCGAAATGAATAACACAGGAATCAGCTTCGATTGAGGAGGATTTATTGTGAAGTTTGTATGTATTTTTTATGGAAATGTAGTGTGATTTTTATTTCTAGGTATTACATTGTTTAGTTTGTATATTTTTTGATTGATGAAGACAATGAAGCATATTTGATTTCATTTTATTTGATTTGTTCTAGATTTGCTAACCATATGTAAAGTATAATGAAAATATGGCCACTAAGTGGCCACACACACACACACACACACACATATAATTATATATATATAGATATATATATATATATATATATATATATATATATATATATATATATATATATATATATATATATATATATATATATACACATAATCTATATATTTTAAAATTTTAATGAATGAAAAACCTTCATATCTTTATAATAAAATAAGATATCTTTCGGATGTGCATACATTGAATGTTAGAAGTAGGGGACTGTTCACCATCGTACTGGGCTTTTTCAGAAAAGTTTTTCGTACGATATACGCAAGACCATGAACATTTTAATGCCGAAATTGAGAGTTTGCACAACTTTGTTTAGATTTTTTGCGAAATTAAGGAGCTATTTGGCTCAGAGCCCATCAAACTGATGAATAGAGCAAGGTCACATAAATGATTGTAATCATAGTGTGATTTGAAATTTTTCTCTTTTTTTGTAATTCTTTTTAGTTACGGGTTGTGAGAATATTCAATGAGTTGAAAATTTTTTTCTGATATTAAGTTTTTTGAAATTATCGTATGGAATATCAGTTGCAAGTGAATACGATCTTTCTAATTGAGAATGGATGAATTTTTTCCTGCAGTGTTTGTTTTTGAAATTTTTGAAGTTTTGTAATTTTCTCTTCCAATAAAATTTATCAATATATAAATATGAAGAATCTCCTACTGACGCTAGTTGGAGATGTTCGATTAATTTATATATATATATATATATATATATATATATATATATATATATATATATATATATATATATATATATATATATATATATAATCATATACGTACTCTTCAATAGCTCAAAATAGTCAGCGCTCTTCATTTTATAACACAGACGTGAAGGATATCAATTTATTCATTCTATTCAATATCCGTTTTAATCGAAAAAATCAGCTGAGATGCTAATATCGGCAAAAAATATATTTATTTTATTATAAACGTTCTGAACTCTATGATAAAAAGGAAACGGAAGATTAAACTTTTCACATATTACCGATTGCCCTTATCATTCTTTTTGAAGGTTCCAACCATAGATCAGTTTTGGAGACATTAAATAGGTAAGAATGTGTTCTGGTTTAATCTTGTAAATCTCATAAAGCTCAGATTAATAAAATATGACTAATCAATTTTGAGAATGTAGCAGACATATATCAGGTACTAGATACCACGATAAAAGGAGAACAATGTACCGAAAATTTGTTAACAACTTCTATTATCTCATTGAATTGCCAAAACAATAACATAATACTATTTTTTTAATACTCGATAGATCAGAGAAATTTCGAGAGATTTTGAAATTATCTCGAGTTATTATGAAGTGGATCCAATCTATGAAAATAGAATGTCATCAAATCAAATTAATTTGGGTTCAAATATTACAATCCAAATTTCCAATTCAAACTGTATGCCCAAAACTTAATTTAGAATAACTGCATTAAATGGAACTGATGCGAAAACCTCCAGCATTGCATATAGATCAGTAGTTTTTGATCTGAGGAATATCCAAAACGAAATAAATTAAAGTTTTCCACTCAGAATTTTTTTTCGTGTTTCAATTATGTGTAGCTTGAATGAAGAGAACTCGACCAAACCTCTAGTCTAAGTCTAACAAAACGCATCTTTTCTGGGCTGACTCGAGTGGACTTATGTTGCACTGCGACCCCCCATCAGAGCTGTTTTCTGTACTACAGCTCGCCTTCTAGTTCCAGAGTATTAATAAACTTTTCCGTCGACCTCTAAATAAAAGCTTACTTTAACGTACACGAAATTGATCATTAATGACCCTTTTTAATGTGCAATTTTTCCTATTTCAATGTATGATTGTCATGGGCAACCAAACACAGAAGTATTCAGCACGGAATAGTTGAATTATTCTGTGTATGTACTGTTATTCCACAGAGAAAAGGAATTCATAATTCAAATCGAAAAATTTAACTCTATACAAAATAAAGTAGAAACTGCGGAAAACATTTTATGCAATAATCGTTCGAAAGTAAATAACACTTCAGCTTCCACCAGTTTCACATATTCCTTATCGGATATTGTAGGTAATGTTAACTATTCAGAATGTCACATGTCTAATATTCCATCTATGAATTTCTCAAATTGTTCCATCGAGAGCATAAATATAAATATATCGAAACATAGAAACATAGAAATTTATATTGTGTCAAATGTATCTGTCATGCAAAATAAAAATTTATTTCAATCAAGAATTTATACTCAATTCATGATGAGGTCGACGGAAAAATCTTGTAATAAACTCGTTTATTAATGTAGCGATTAATGGTCTCGAACTATTAACGCGCTCGCTCCGCTCACGCGTTAAAATATCTCAACCATTAATCGCTGTCATTAATAAACTAGTTTATTAAATAACTATTAATATCTGGGAAGGCTTCAGGGAGGTTATGTCCTGAATTCTACATGTTTCTTGACCAAACAATTCCTTTCGTTGCAATGACGAGGTATTCTAAACCAGGTGAACAGGAGTTTCCTCCTCCTACTCACAGAATCTACATTCGTCAGTTTCTGATAACCCTATTCTCATCAGATGCTTCCTGGGGCGACAGTGTCCAGTAGGAAAGTCAGTGAGGAGGTGTAATTTATTCTTACTGAGATCCAGATATCCTTCGGATTTTGCAATTTAGAAGTTCCGAAGGAACGTTTAGGAGTGATCCATCCCTGGAATATTTGGTTTCTCTTTCAGTTCTCTTTCTTTTTTGGGCCAGTAAATAGCGTTCTTGCTCCCTTTCTGGCGAGTAAATCAACCTGTTCATTTCCTTTGATTCTGGAGTGACCACGAACCCAGACTAAAAAGACCTTAATATTCTTGCCTATTCCATTGAATGATCTAAAGATATTCAGAACTGCACTATAAAGTACAATTACCTAGTTGCTTTCGTCGGTGACTTGGAGAAAAACGTGCGAGAGTACTGCTTTGTCCCTAATAAGAGTCAGACCACCAAGTGTGGTATATCTTTAGAAAAGCCTTGCCAAATCCTAAGCAACGGTGTGCAAACTATTAGAATAGCTCTCAGCTCATCAGACACATGGAAGGGTCGGACCAAGAAGGACCAACAAGGCAAACAATTAGGATTGGAAGATCCTAGGAACTACACATAGCAAACTAGTGATTTTTGAGGGTTTTTCGAAAACAAAGTCCAATTAATTTTTAATCAAAAAACTGAATGAATATTAGTCTAGTGTATGTATACTTGATTTAGTCTTAACAATAACAAGCTATATTTGGAATTCGTGACGAAACCTTAACTGTTCAATGAAGTCGGTTTGCTAACTCTAATAGCCTGCTGTTGCTAGAAGAAGACAAGGAATAATAAAATTATATATATATATATATATATATATATATATATATATATATATATATATATATATATATATATATACAGGGTCGCTGATATGCATGGAAACGGTCTATTATTTACTAAAGTATAGCAAGCGAAAAATGTACAAAAGTTTTAGGGTTTTTTAAAATCTATCACTATCACTAAATAAAAATTAAGTATACAGGGTTAGTCAAAAAGTACTTAAGAAATAAAATTGCTTTTTCTTCAGTATAACACCCTGTATATTATACTATATTTCATTGCTGCTCGAAATTCTGAACAAAATTTAAATAGCACATCATTTCCTAAATGCAACCGTTTTCGAGATATCGAATTTTGAAAATAACTTTTTACCTACTACTTTCAAATTTATTAAAGAAAAAGCACAATATACATAATGAAAGTCACACATGGTGGAGTATATGGATACGATTAAAATTTCATTATAATATTTTTACAGAAAATAAAAAAGCATGATTGTTCATAGTTGATAAAAGTGCACGAAACAAGTTGTAATAAACAACAAATTCTATTTAATAAGGTGCTCAAAGTGTTTACCATTTACCTCCTGACAGTAAATGTAGTCTATAAAAATAGGTCGCCAAATATCTAAGAGTTGCAAGGTAGAATAAGACATGAAATCTCTACCATTCCTCCTCACATGATTTTAAATTCACTACAAAACTTTGTTCAGCGAGTTCACTACTGTCAGGAGGTAAATGGTAATTACTTTGAGCACCTTATTAAATAGAATTTGTTGTTTATTACAACTTGTTTCGTGCATTTTTATCAACTATGAACAACTATGCTTTTTTATTTTCCGTAAAAATATAACTTAATTGTAATCATATCCACATACTCCACTTTATGTGACTTTCATAATCAATATCCATCATTTCGTGCTTTTTCTTTAATAAATTTGGGAGTAGTAAAAAGTTATATTCAGAATTCGATATCTCGAAAACGGTTGAATTTAGGAAATGATGTGCTATGTAAATTTTGTTCAGAATTTTGAGCAAAATTTAAATATGGTATAATATATAGGGTGTTCTATTGAAGAAAAAGCAATATTATCTCTTCAGTACTTTTTGACTGACCCTGTATACTTAATTTTTATTTAGTGTGAGATTTTAAAAAATCCTAAAACTTTTGTAACTGAACATTTTTCGCTAGCTATCTTACTTTAGTAAATAATCGCCCGTTTCCATACATATCAGCGACCCTGTATATATATATATATATATATATATATATATATATATATATATATATATATATTATATATATATATTATATATATATATATATATATATATATATATATATATATATATATATATATATATATATATATACTGTGAATGTATTTCTTTGTTGGTACCTTCGCTTTCAAGATGTCCAGAGTCACCTTCGTAATCGGCATCACTTGTATTCGCTTCTGATTCCCCTTCACTGTATCCATCAGCGTAATGCCCTCCCTCGTAGTCTTCGAAAGCTTGTTTCTTTTTTCTGAAATTCATATTGAGAAAATTAGATATTTTATTTCTGATATAAGAATACTATCAGCGGGAGTGAATGTTTGCACGTTTATTTTATTTTCCGTCGACCTCTAAATAAAAGCTTACTTTAACGTACACGAAATTGATCATTAATGACCCATTTTAATGTGCAATTTCTCCTATTTTAATGTATGATTGTCATGGGCAACCAAACACAGAAGTATTCAGCACGGAATAGTTGAATTATTCTGTGTCTGTACTGTTATTCCACAGAGAAAAAGAATTCATAATTCAAATCGAAAAATTTAACTATATACAAAATAAAGTAGAAACTGCGGAAAAAATGTTATGCAATAATCGTTCGAAAGTAAATAACACTTCAGCTTCCACCAGTTCCACATATTCCTTATCGGATATTGTAGGTAATGTTAACTATTCAGAATATCACATGTCTAATATTCCATCTATGAATTTCTCAAATTGTTCCATCGAGAGCATAAATATAAATATATCGAAATGAACATAGAAATTTATATTGTGTCAAGTGTATCTGTCATGCAAAATAAAAATTTATTTCAATCAAGAATTTATACTCAATTCATGATGAGGTCGACGGAAAAATCTTGTAATAAACTCGTTTATTAATGTAGCGATTGATGGTCTGGAACTATTAACTATTAAAATATCTAAACCATTAATCGCTGTCATTAATAAACTAGTTTATTAAATAACTATTATGATATTTGGATGAAAAACAGAGCTTAATAAAAATTGAAAAATACAGGATTAAAAATTTTGTGAAAGTGTTTACAATGAATAGTTAAGTTTTGTTGTTTAAACATTTCCATAAGAATTTATATATATTTCCCAATGCTTTTACCCGGATAACGTTAAATGAACAAGAAATAAATAAAATGATAAAAGGATGTTTTTATGTCCGTATTACGTTTCATAATTAATGGACGAGGATTTTTGTATGGGATTAGATTTAACAAATATTTTATGAAAGCAAAGCGTATTTATGTATATGTATTTATTTTTATTATAACAAGAGTTATATACGTACCCATCATCTGCGTTTTCAACTACTCTGTAACTTTCATGTGATGGTGCAGATTGAGATCCTTTGCTTGATTCTGTAATTTGAAAGAGACATGTAATTTTACTTTAAAATTGGTTTGATTAGCTTCTGGTGCCCTTTTTAATGCTAACGACATACTTCGTACATTTATCTTTATGGTTTAGAGGTTCTAACTGCTTTTTGCAGAAAAATAATCTGGTAATACATAAACACGAAGTAACTTTCTGTTTGGTTACATAGAAGTTATTGATCAGCAATTAAATATTTCAATGTTTAGCTTCAATATTGTAGAAATAGTAAAGTTTGTGTCTAGTACAAAATAATATCCTACAAATTCATTTATATTTCTTCCGATTTGAATTAATTCCACAAAGACAGATCACGCTATTATAAAACATCATTGTATAAGCATATTGGTTTATTTTAAAACATATGTTATCCCATATGGAAGAACAAAACTAAATATACTATGCAAGAAAGTTTCAAATGAATCTCATTATAAAATACATATATCATAGATATTAATCTCAAACAAACTGTGTCTGTATTTCTGAGAATACTAAATACAAGTTTAACAATGTAAGGATGAACCAAATGCACCAGGTCAGCACAAAATCTAGAAGCTGTTTGAAGTTTCAGGGCGTAGAACCTAAAGATACTAAGCTTTTCGAATTCGTATTAAGTAGTTGGTGGACAGTTTTGAAAACCTCAATATTGCATTTACTAGAAGGACCATTTTTGTTACACCAGACTCTTATATCTCATTTTAGAGTGTACAGTACCCAAACTGTATATATTTCACAAATATTCTTCGTATTTAGCAATACAATTTCAATTTATATTGGTTAAATTAATCATATTCTCCATTCCGTCTAACTTCGCTTGAGGCAGTGAAAAAGCTGAACCATTTTCAATGAAGATAGAGTCTGAAGTTTTTGCTCTAAGAATTTCTATCTTCATCAAAAGTTACTTTATATTTCGTAAAATCATGAATCCCTGGAACTACTTACGTTTTCCAGATTTTCCTTTTTTATGTTTCATTCCAAATTCAGTGTGTTTCTCAAAACCATAGCTATCCCCGTCCTTTTTATGGAAATCTTCCCTGTTCTTGTATCCGTCCCTTCCCTTATCTCTGGTGCTCGTGTGGTATCCCTTTTCATTTTCATCGTCATCGAATACTTCAAGATAAGCAGACTTGGTTTCTGAAAATTGATGAGAATTGTGATTGTTAGATGATTATTTCATTCGAACATGGTAATGCTATTTATGAAATCATTCAACTTTGAATGAACAATACCATATAATCAAATTATATTAGTTTACTACCTTCGATTGAATATGATGTCGTCCCGTACAATTATTGATAAGTAGTTAAATCTGATTTCAATATAGAAACATATATACTCAGATTATGCAATATCCAAAACCACAATGTTTTGAAGTTGGTATTTTTTCGAAACGTATTTAAATTAGCTCAGATGCTGGGAAACTTTCAGATGTGTATAGGTAAGTAATTTCTTATAAAAGAAATACTCAAATCGCAGGATATTTCAATTATTACAAGGCAAAGACTTTTGAGGCAAAATTTGTTTCCTTTTCTTAGCTGTATTTTTAAAGACTCCAGGTCCTCTCAGTATAAATGACAAAAAAGATCCAAATGATATTCAATTCATCCTCGGCACTCTATCAAGAGTTAGTACACATCCATGAGATTCCTCAAAGTTCCTCATCACTCGTGACATTTTTCTCACACAAATTCTATTTTAATCTCCCAAAAATTGTTTTATTTTATATATATAATATATATATATATATATATATATATATATATATATATATATATATATATATATATATATATATGTCTCATTCAATAAAATAGTGAGATATGGATGAAATTACACTATGTTGAAAATATACTCATATAAAAGAATTAAATAATACAAGGAAAGCTGCATTTCACAAATATTTCACGAATGTAAAATATTGCTAGAAGGCAACATATGTTGCCATTCCTGTACTGTATCAAAATTTTGAGCAATTCTTTATCGTTAAAAGTTTTCAATGATATTCGCCATAAGAAAATAGTATTATAAGCCTTTGAAGTCTAAACGTAAACATAGTTTTTCGCTTAGGTTTAAAGAAGTTTCTTGAAATTTTTTTTCGATGTAGATAACGATACAGAACAAAAATGCCTATAATGAGAAAGAGGGAATCATTAGCCGAAAAAGCAAAACATTTTGAAAAGGAACAAATTGTATTCAACACACGCTTTGTGGAGCAGAAGTTTAGTAACCGTCTGTGAAGCAGGTGGGCTGGGTTCGAATCCTGGGTTGGGTATGGATGTTTGTGTATGTCTGTCGGTTTCGGTGGTTCTATTAGAATTTAGCAGGTGAGGACTTACTCGTTTGCAAGCCAATAACACGGAACCGCCATTAAGCTAACCATAGAGTAAAAAAACTGGCGAAAATTTCAATATTTGAATTGGGGATACTGCTACTAGTAAAAATTTCAATATTTGAGAAAAGAAAATCCTTTGAAACAATGGTTAAAAATAACAATTTACACATTTATTATAAAAAATAACGCATGACGCACGGTGGAACTTCACCTTGAGTGAAGTTCCATCGAAACGTGGGTCATGCGTTATTTTTTATAATAAATGTGTAAATTGTTATTTTTAACCATTGTTTCAATATGTTTATTAATTTACAGCAAGTATCGGCCCAATCAATCCAAAATTAGAAAATCCTTTACCGGGTTCTAAAAGATCCTCAATATTCGTTGGCACAGCTTGACGAGTTTCCCTTACTGTTGATTCAACAACGGCAGTATCGTAATCGCTAATCGTCATCAGGCTTTCACCACCCGAGGGCCGAGCTAGAACTGAAGAAACTAATACACTGATGGTAAAAACTGATAAAAGATGCTCAAACAAATTAATTCGACACATTTTCACTTCACTTCTAATAATCAGATGTAATCCTTCAAGGTATAACGCGTTTCCTTCGAAGAATCAAGCGATGCAGCTAAACTCCGAGTTAATTTTTCTTTATAGTGCTCTGTTGTTGTAGGTGCGATACTGTTTACTATCGAAAATATTCCATAGAGTCTATTTTATAGTTCCACATCTTTCAAACGTAAAGTAGGGTACGTCGTGCGATGTGATTCAGTTATACAACTTTTTTCTCAATTATGCAATTTTTGAACGAATATTGGATTGCAGATTTAACGGCTTATTACATCTGTGTTTGCTGACTATTGATATTGCACCAGGTTAATAACAAATTCTCTTATTGTGGCTTTATAATTTAAAGCTTATCGTCCCAAAACCGAGAATGATGATGCAACTCAATCTGCAATGGAATGACTCCATCCCAAATGGAATCTATCGGATTAAGAAAAAAAGTAATTCACATTGGTATTTGTAAATAGTTAATGTACATAGTTTGTTCATCGATCTAATTTCATTGTTATTTTACTGGCCCTCAGCATAACTGAATCGTTATAAATATCGACAGTACAGTGCTCCAAGAGAAAATATTATTATTTATAATAGTATCAGAGAAACGTATTCACATATAAAAGATATATATATATATATATATATATATATATATATATATATATATATATATATATAAAAATATATATATATATATATATATATATATATATCTATATATAATATATATATATATATATATATATATATATATATAAATATATACATATATATATATATATATATATATAAATATATATATATATATATATATATATATATATATATATATATATATATATATATAAATATACCTTTCTTCAAAATGCCATTTTAACAATTGCTTCTATTTTTGTTTTTAGATGTTTAGTGTAACATAAAACGCATAAGTATGAAACGTCGCCCATGTATCACAGCATTAGAGTTTTCAACGATTTGCCTCAATGTACTCAGTCTCTTGATATTAGAAGAATTGAGGAAGTAGTTGAGGCCTTATTGTTAATAAAGTGTTATTATACATTATACTGTACTGACCTGTCCAATGCACGTTAGAGAATTAGTTAAAATATTATATATATAATCTAAATTCCAATAATACCTTTCGGTGTATATATATATATATATATATATATATATATATATATATATGTATATATATATATATATATATATATATATATATTTTATGCTTAGAGATTTTATAATTTCATTTATACTGTTTAGTTTTTGATAAGATGCTCCAAGATCAAAACAGCAATCCAAAAAGTGAACAGGTTGTGACAAAAATGAAATTGTTCATTTGAAACTTTCACAATATATCTTAAAACCACAGATTTACATTCATAATAGCATTCTTTATTCAAATTCACTTTTGAGCCATCGGAAACAGTGAATGTCAAAATGTTTTGATTATTGTGTCACCTATCAATCAATCACTTTCGTCAATCAAAATCATAAGTATGCTAAATTCTAGTAAATCATGGTCGCGATTTCTAAAATACTCCATTTCACCATTCCTGCCATTGAGAAAAGTAAATACACTCACCTCAAAACAATCGAGATCACGCGTAAGTAAATTTTAAATTGAAAAGTATTCGGAATTGTTTACAAGATATTGTGTTAAATTAGCCCTCATTCGATAATAATTCAATTATTTATAGTTTCTTGAGAATATGAGTATTTTTAACGTATTACCTGAATTTAGTTTAAAGATGTTGAGTTTAATAGGTGCATTCGCAGTAATTAGCAAATACTTCAATGTTCCCTAGGATCAGGAATGAAATAAGAATGCCTATATATAAAAATTGCTTGAGTAGCAGAAATACTTGACTACGGTCCAATTTTCTATTTATCTTTTTTCTCTTTTGCATGCAAATATTCTCATCTTCCTGAGCCAATTTGGAAGTGCTGTGGATGTTGAATCACCACCAAAGAATATTTTGCTAATGTCAACTAAAAGCACTTATCTAATTGCTACCTTCTAACTTAATATTCATAAGCTGTCGAGGTGCTCAAAAACCACGAAAAAACCAAAAATAATAACTTGAAAATGGTGGCTTTTAGAATAAGGAGTTTATACCAACATGGAGTTTCCTTAGCATTAAATCATAACTTTCAAGCTTCTAACTCAGTTTGGATAGACTTTGGCGGTGCAAAAATCCTCCAAACACTATCCCGAATCCTAGAATGCTGAGTATCGGATATGGTGTTCATAATTATTCATCACTAGAAGTGGAAGTGATGAATAAATATCTGCCAGAAATGATAAAATTTTGATTGAATTTACTCAAATTTTCATAGATCTCAATAGAAGTTCCAAATTTCAGCCCATTTGATCATATACTGGAGATGTAATAGGTATATATGAATATATATATATATATATATATATATATATATATATATATATATATATATATATATATATATATATATATATATATATATATACCTATACATAATTGAGATTGAACTATTAATGAAGAATAAAAATACTTCCCAATAAATTACAATAAATTATGTGCCCAATTTGAGTAGCAAAATTTGTAACAGACTATTGAAAAATAACGTTAAAACAATTTGCAAAAATAAAAGAAACTTGAAGTCATTCTTGGTCAATAATAAAGAAAAATCTAACATCGGAGGAAACAGTGGTGTTTACAAAATATTTTGCGACGAATGTCCTGCTTTCTATATTGGTCAAACAGGAAGGAATATGAACATTCGTGTTGAAGAACATAAAAAGTCAATTATTGAAAATAAAAATACCACTGGCATTTCCCAACATTGTATAAAATTTAGTCACTCCCTGGATTTCAACAAAACCCAATTGTTGCATTCAGCTAACATAGGAAAGCGCCTTGACCTTCTTGAAATTCTCGAAATAAGTTCCGCCCATAACAGTCAATTACCCCTTGTAAACGAACAAATTGATTTTCAGGTATCACCTTTGCTATTGTCTGTTTTATAAAACAAGATGTAATACTCTCCTGTAGTCAGTCGTGATAATGAGTTCATAACTCGAAACATGTCGACTATCCTTTACTACTAAATACAGTATCTAAATATTTTTATATTGTGAAACTCAAGCTAAGTGTGTTTTATTTTGAAGTTTGAATTTTTATATATATATATATATATATATATATATATATATATATATATATATATATATATATACAGGGTGAGTCATTGATATGGGAAAGCTTGATTGCAGCTACACCGTTAATGATATCGAAACGAACCAAACGGTTCTGCAAATGGGAGGTCAGAGTGCAGTTCGTAAAATTATTTTGCCCTTTACAGGGTGTACCATTTTTACGGAGCAAATTTTAAGATACTTTTTTTAAATGGCACTATATATATTTCTACACATATTTGAATTTGTCCTTTATTGAGATTTGTAAATTCGTTAAGTTTTTGCAAATCGCTTCAGCCGTTCAGAAGTTATTCAATTTTTTCTGAAAATTAATGCCTTTGCAGGCATTTCTTTAAAAAATCGCAGGGCACTTGTTTTTTTGAATATCAAGTTGTTATTTGGGCTGTATCTAAGTAATTGATCTGGGTATCTTTTGACGGAGAGATAATCTATTTTAATTGTGACATTACCTTGCTGTGACACATTGATTTTGGTACACTTTGAAAGGCCATATCTTGATTTTTTCAAATGGCACTCTATTTATTTGATTACTTAGTCGCATTGAACATGTCATTCTTCATCTTTACTATATTCACGTTTTTTTCCAAAAGTTGATGGTTTAGAAGATAATTCACATTTTCAAAAAAATCAACACATTTTTTCATCTTTTAAACGAGTGACATGAAAAACAATTAATTCTGATAACAGACTTTCACTTGTTCATTGTTGTTATCCATGGCCTTCTATTGATTTATGCATTCAATTTCAGAAAATTGTCTTTTATTTGCGCGTTTCTGAGAAAAAGTTTATAGTATCATATATTTTTGAAAAGGTAAAAAAAAGACAAATTTTATAGTCTATAAATATACAGGGTATTCCATTTAAAAAAACATGAGTTTGCTTTATAACTCAAAAATAGTAAACATGTAACGAAAATTATCTACACCGATGCATTCTATGGAAAAAAATCTATAAGGATGTTATTTTACATTTTCGATAAGATGAAGGATAACGGCGATACGACGGTGATCCCAAAATGCAACATTTTCAAAAATGCCCTGTATCTTAAAAACTAAAAGAGTTATTAAAATTATGTTGACGGCATCTTCAGTTTTTCGAAAAAGTAGCACAGTGTCGCGAAAACCGCAACCCTCTATCTTCAAAAATAACGGAGATACCATTCAAAAGTACCCAAAATGGGACACCCTGTACTAAGCTTTTATAATTTGATTTCAGTAATTTCTCATCAAACTTTGAAATTGACGCCCGCAGCAGTTACGTTGACGTCTGTTATCAGAATTTATTGTTTTTCATGTCACTCGTTTAAAAGATGAAATAATGTGTTGATTTTTTTTGAAAATGTGGAATATCTTCTAAACCATCAACTTTTGGAAAAAAACATAAATATAGAAAAGATGAAGAATGACATGTTCAATGCGACTAAGTAATCAAATAAATAGAGTGCCATTTGAAAAAATCAAGATATGGCCTTTCAAAGTGTACCAAAATCAATGTGTCACAGTAAGGTAATGTCACAATTAAAATAGATTATCTCTCCGTCGAAAGATATCCAGAACAATTACTTAGATACAGCCCAAATAACAACTTGATATTCAAAAAAACAAGTGCCCTGCGATTTTTAAAAAAAATGCCTGCAAAGGCATTAATTTTCAGAAAAAATTGAATAACTTCTGAACAGCTGAAGCGATTTGCAAAAACTTAACGAATTTACAAATCTCAATAAAGGACAAATTCAAATATGTGTAGAAATATATATAGTGCCATTTAAAAAATGTATCTTAAAATTTGCTCCGTAAAAATGGTACACCCTGTAAAGGGCAAAATAATTTTACGAACTGCACTCTGACTTCTCATTTGCAGAACCGTTTGGTTCATTTCGATATCATTAACGGTGTAGGTGCAATCAAGCTTTCCCATATCAATGACTCACCCTGTATATATATATAATATATATATATATACTTAGTTCATTCTTATGCTAATTTTTAGTTAGTTCTCGTTCGTTAGTTTTTTTTAGTTATATATCAAAAAACTCTCAGAAGTCGTGGTCAAAGGGAATTGAAACGGATTTAAAAATCACTCTCCACCCTGTTGACTCTATAGTACATTATTTTCGGGAAAAAAAACTACTTAAAAGTAAATAAAACGAATAATAACTACATTTTGTGATTTTCTTGAAGGTCCCATTCATGATTGTATCTCCAACGAATGTAGATTATAAAGGTATCACCAACTTCATGAAAAACCACTATTTTCCTAACGAACCTACCTGTCAAGCTCTGGGAATAAAAAATTACCCTATTCTCTTGGACCGAATGGTATTATCCCTTACACAAGGATTCTCCTTGATCGCGAAACACAAAAACTCTGGTGATATTTTAGGCGTTTCCTTGAATGAGAAGATAACATCTTGGGACGCAGAATTGTGCGATAAATTGGCATCTACCATACAATGTGAAAATCTAAGAAAATTGCTAAAATTTTATGCCATGTTGGAAAGGGCACCGAATATATTCGAGAAATATAAAGTGTCTGAAGTATTTGAGGTAAACAAGAAAACTATATTGGGATGAAATTCATAGAGTTTTGTTTCTCAGATTGCAAATATCGCTGTGGCCACAGAATTTCAGAAATTGGGAATTGCAAATGCACTCATGGTGAAATCAAAAGAAATCGCTAAAAAACATGAATTTGAAATTCTACGAGTTGATGCAACAAGTTTCTATAGGTAACGTACATTTTCAATTTAATACACACAGGCGATTGAATTATCCTAGACGAAAACAAAATAACTCAATATTCATTTTCATGTATAAAATATGGTGTGAGAATATTTCGTTTTTGTGATTCATACCTTGGTGTCGTACCATAAATTGAGATGAGCACGTGGCTACTATCGGCTCTTTTTTAGTCCCATTAGTTTCCGCTAGAGGGCTAGAAGTGTCTTTGGTAACAGCACTGGCTTGATGTTGAGTGGGGGTATAAAAGAGTCACATTTTGAAATAATGTGTATCACAAAAGGTAAGTGCAAAGTTAGAAATGAGTCCCTTGTATTTTTTGACAGTCGAAACTATTTTTAGCTATTCATATTATATAATATGTCCATATTGCATAATTATTTACTTTTATTTTGGTTTTTTAGCTATTTCGATATGTCTGACAGATCCAGGCGCATCATGAGGTTAGTAGCAGAGAAAAATTATAATTTTTCGTACTGGGATGGAGAAATTTGGAAACCTCTTCCCAACTATATTGAGGCTGGTAGCTTTTTTATATCTACAAATTCTGAAGACTTGGACATTGCTATTTTGAATAAAGAGATTGGAAAATTGAATAATAACTTCGTTGAGTCTTCTTGTATTGATGACGATGAAATAAACTGCTAACGTGAACCATCACTGTATAGTTTAGAGTACATTAAAAACAGCGATGATACTGATGCTGACCCTGAATACAATCCTGAGAGCGATGATTATGATGACGATGACGAAAGACACAGTGACTCCATGTCACTGCCAGATTTGGCTTCAGCTTACGATAAAAAACGTGAGATTTCAGAAAAAAAGAATAAGGAGTTGTTAAAGCTGTTTGATAAGGATTTAATGCCTGTGTATTTCAGTTTTTACAATAGTTTATAAGTTATTTTATATTTGAGAAAAAATAATTATGTTCTTTTCCGTTTTATCAGTAAGTTTACTGGTCTTTGAGAATAATATTTAAATGTTAGTTTATTTACTTTGTGAAATTTACTTTATAAACCGATGAATTATATGTTACATTCCAAGTTATGTTACCTTCCTTATTATTGTTGATTCATTACTCAAGTATGGGAAATTTAAAAGTTACATGTGTTAGTGCAGATGAGACTGAAAACTGTTTTGATCGTTATCTTACGTAACATAGATTTAAGACATATTTTAGTTGGTGTCAAATTATTTTAATACAGGCAATAACTACTGATGCCCCACTTCGTTATGTAATTGTTCAACCTTCATGATTAATTATAACAAAAGCCATAACTTGAAGAAAGAACAATGGTTTGAGAAATAAAAGACGCACAACTCAAAAAAATTACTAATTATTGTTGACTTTTCAGATAATATTTAAAAGAAATCGATCAGGAATGTATAATAATATTACCTAAGTAGCTCTGCAACAAAAATTTAAAAAATTAATGAAGATAGTGTATTGATTGACTTTGCCATCCGTCCAGCAAAATACCGGAAAACTTTAACTGCGATTTCTCGAGAATGACTGTTTTTGAGTTGCGCTCCTTGCATTCTCGCAGTGCGATATATATATATATATATATATATATATATATATATATATACTCAGTGACCCTTTCTACCCATATGGGTGTAGAGTTTTCTGATTTGTTCTCATTTCCTGATCATCTCTTTCCATCTCTTACGGTCTCCCGCCATTCTCTTTGCCTCATTCACTCCTATTCCTCGTTTCTTCAGTATTTCTTCCACCGTATCTTCCCATGTCTTTCTTGGTCTGTCGCTTCTCCGTTTCCCTTGGTCTTTAGCTTCCCATACTTGTCTGGTTTGCGTGCTTCTATCCATTCTCTGGAGATGACCCCACCATCCTAATTGTCTCTCTTCAATATACTCCATCATACTCTTTATCATCAGTTCCTCTCTTATATGCTCGCTTCTCACTCTATCCAAGATTGTTACTCTATATGTTCTTCATAGGTACTTCATTTCGGCTGCTTGTATTCTACTCCTTTGTCTGTTGTTCAGTGTCCAAGTTTCACTGCCATAAGTTAGTACTGACCTATATATGCTTTTGTATACCTTAATTTTTGTGCTTTGTTTAATTTCTCTTTTTCCAGCTATATACTTGCTCAAGGTGTAATAAAGTTTGTTTGTATTCGTCAGTCGGTTGTTGATGTCTGCTTCCTGCTGTCCATTGTCTTGTATTGTCACCCCTAAGTATTTGAACTGCTTGGTTTGTTCAACTTTCATGTTGTCCAGTTTTATCGCCAACCTAATCTCCCTCTCGGATACTGCCATAACTTTGGTTTTCTTGATGTTCAGCTTCATTCCGTGTTTTGTGAGTATTCTGTTCCAGTCTATCAGCTTTTCTTGAAGTTCTTCTTGGCTGCTTGCTAGCACTGCGACATCGTCTGCAAATGCACATTGTTGTATGTTGACTCTCATCATGTTTCTGTACCCTACGTTTATCGGCCTCGTCTCTATATTTACCTCTCTCATGATTAGGTCCATGTAGACTATGTAGTCTACATAGTCTACATAGTCGAGACTATAACTACATTTAAAAGCTTGGTAGAAAGATCAACCTTTTTAACTTATGTTATCTGAGGAATTATTTAGGATAAAAATATGAATGCAGTAGAAAATATGTTAATTGAGGATGTAGAAGAAACAGATGTATCAATTTCAAGAAAACCATGATAGTTCGAAAGACAAAGAACGAAGAAAAACACCACAAGATTGAGAGAATATAAGAACAAGGTTAGAAGTTTAGTTTATTTGATCTATCATAGATTTCTTTCCTGCATACCTATAGAAAAAAGAGTAATACTCTTCTATGTGAATTAGATTATATGGATGATTTGAGAAATTCTCAGCTTTTGTAATATGTACTCAACATATACGAATATTCGTTAAACACTATGTTATTCAATATCAGTCTGACACTAATGAGATGTGTAATTCTAAAGTATTACTTGTGGCTACTTCATATGTAACTGTGATTAATGAAACCAAACAAATTCGTAAAGATTAGAGTTAAATATCTCATAAATAAATGTTATATATGATGTCATTTACAAGTTTACTCTTCTGAATTGATTCCCTACTAGGGTAGCTTCCAAGTGAAATTGTGACTTTCTATAGTCAAGCAAAAGATTCGAATGACGAAAATATAGTTGAACACGTAATCAACACATGTCCTACGAATCGTGTTCTGTTATTGATTGTCACTAGAATGGGGAAGTATGTTTCAAAGAAGCACCATTAACAGAAAGCGAATTTATATGACACTTGACGATCAGGCGGTCAGTATATGCACTATAGCCATGAATGCTGCTTCTTACAATTTCCTCCTTCTTCTTTAGATATTATCGAAGCTCCGTCCCATCTGATGTTGTGGTCCTCGTTCCAGGCGTGTTGGGCTAGCCTTGATTTTTCGATTTCCCCCTGTTGAGCAAGTTTTTGGTGCTCTTTGATTCTTATTTTGAGAGGGCATTTAGTTTCCCCAACGTAGGATCTGCCACATTCACATGGTATTTCATATACACAATCCTTGGTATTCTGATTTTCATTGTCAGGTTTCACTTTCGTGAGTTTCCCTCTAATTGTGCCATTGGTCTTGAACGCTGTTCTCACATTGTATCTGTTACCAATCCTTCTCATTTTCTCAGATAGCCCTTTCACATACGGTATGACCGGGGTGATGGTTTCGGTGGGGTCATTGCTTGTTTGTTGTTGGGGTTCCGTTCTTGTTTCCCTTGGTTCTCTGGCCCTATCAAGGATCTTCTTGAGGTAGCAATTTCTCTTAAGGGTTTCTGTGATGTTGTTGAATTCCTCATTACGATCTTCGGGATTGGAGCATATCTTAGAAGCTCTGTCGTATAGGCATCTGGCTACTCCTACTTTGGTGCCGAGGTTATGGTTAGATTCGAAGTGAAGTTATTGGCCCGTATGTGTTTGTTATATGACCCTACCGAAACCATCACTTCGGTCATACCATATGTGAAAGGGCTATCTGAGAAAATAAGAAGGATTGGTAACAGATACAATGTGAGAACAGCGTTCAAGACCAATGGCATAATTAGAGGGAAACTCACGAAAGTGAAACCTGACAATGAAAATCAGAATACCAAGGATTGTGTATATGAAATACCATGTGAATGTGGCAGATCCTACGTTGGGAAAACTAAACGCCCTCTCAAAATAAGAATCAAAGAGCACCAAAAACTTGCTCAACAGGGGGAAATCGAAAAATTAAAGCTAGCCCAACACGCCTGGAACGTGGACCACAACATCAGATGGGACGGAGGTTCGATAATATCTAAAGAAGAAGGATGGAAAAGGAGGAAATTGAAAGAAGCAGCATTCATGGCTATAACTCCTAACCCAATCAGTGCACCCTCTCTGGAAATTAAGGATGTCTGGACACCAATAATAAGATCTGAATTAAGGAGGACGAACTCGGCCCAAGGAAGCAATTAACAACGAGATCTATACCAACTTAAGCTTCTGCGCATACCATCTGCGCAAGATAGATTGAGTCAAGGTGACCTCTAACACAGAAATTATACTTGATATATAACTCAAATTGTATAATAATTACCTGCTTCGATAGACTAGTTTTTAGAGTGCTGGATTACAACCGAAAAAAACCCGTGTTCGAATCCCGATACTGTAACCACATAATTGAAAAAGTATGGTGCGTACAAGTCCAGACAGACTAAGTGTGGCAAACACAGGTCCTTCTTAGGACCAACACCCTGAAGACGGCAGGTGAATGCTGGCCGAAACGTTGGTAACAACTAACCGCTTAGATAATGGAAACAGCCCAAATAACATATCAACAAATACTCCATCAGGAATATCACGTTCACAATTTTGCACTTGTTTTGGAATTGGCACGTTGACCATTATACAAGAAAGTTTCAGAAATAAGAACAAGTTTCATTAAACTTTTTTTAAATTTCCTCTACATTTATGTTAGTCGAGTACATAGCGTACGCTGGATAGTATTTGGAAGGTCTCTGGTTCCAACCCCGGGGCCGACTGGTCTGCCATGAGTTTTTTCAGAGGTTTCCTCATGGAGATGTAAGTCACTGCTTGCAAACTCATAAGGCGAATGCTGGGCCAGTACTAATCCTCTGAACCCTACCCACACTTCCTATGTTCCATAAATATCCCGTCTCACCTATCCTTAATGCACTTGTACATACAAGTGTATCCTCTGATCTGGCCGAAGGAGTTAATCCCAAACTCAAGCTGCCCGCCTCCCTGACACATACTTCAGGGAGGAATGAAACAGGTGTGTTTCCTTTTTTTATAGAATTAGTTTGTTACTAAATCTGATGAAGACACTGTGTTGTCGATACAAGTGTCATTTAATTGTAAACATAGTGGGAAATAAGTTAAAATGAACATGTTTTTATTTCTTAATATGAATTTCCATCGAAGAAAGTTTCAAGTATGAAATAACACTCTAAATGAATACTTTGACAATATTCTCAAATGTTATTTGAATATTTTTATACTAGCAAACTGATCCAATTCACTCTTCTTCTGAAAATTCAACATTTATTCCAGATTGAAAAATAAGCCGTTGAGGCAAACTATGAATAATTTAGCTGATATAACTGAATTCAATTGAAATTAATTTTTTTTTATACAAAAATATCTTGATGTCACAATAGTGATTCAATTGAACGATTGAAAACTATCTAGCAAATTTCTAAGTTTATTATCCAATTGATATAATTTCGTGTTTCGCTATAAATACCGTATCAGATTAATAATTGTACGTTCTAGTCTGAAAGAATCTCATTGTTTCCAATAGTTACGGATAATATATAAGAGACAGTTTCATCATCCATCGTTAAAAATATCAATGTTCCTAATGACGACACTACCAAACTTTCTTTCAACCTCATATTCGCAATTCTCGTTATCTCTCGTCCAGTGGGTATTAGAATAATAAAAATATAGAGGAAGAGAAAAATTTTCATTTTTATAGTAACATGACTTGCCCATAAGTTTGAAATTGAGAATATTTTAGGTGATTTTTAATGACTATTATATTTAACACTATCATAATTTATTGTCTGTGATAAGAACGATTTCTGAATGTTGTGATTCAAAATGTTTCCTGGAGATCTATGGTAAAACGCCGAGAGATTTTCGATAATAATAGTTCATTAATCTGAATCACATTTTATATGGCGACGAACGAAACTAATGAACGAGAAATAAATAAAAATTAGCTAAATATATATATATATATATATATATATATATATATATCAGGGGCGGCTACTCGAAGGCGGCTAAGGAGGCTATGCCGCCTCCTCAATATTCTGTGTAAATTAAATAGTCAGCATTCAGCATATTCATATTAATCAAAATCATATCATTTTATGCACCTATCTTCCTTTCAACCTACATTATATAATATAATTTATTAATTACGATAGAAGTTATTTACATTTACTGCTTACTGCATTTCATTCATTTAAAGATTTCATTTCAACAGAGGCAACGCTGCAGAGGCTTAAAAAGGTATATTTTCAACGTTTATTATGCCTGCCTCAGAAAAGTGAACAACGGTGCGAATTCTGCGAATGAATACTTTATTGCAATAGAAAAGGAAAACACATGTAAATGGCAACACCGATTGAACCTAGCTGCTCGGTTCAAAGCATACGATATTCGGCCTTATTTATTCCATAACATTGCACGTAGCGAGCACGTGAAGACTTAATCGTGATCAATTTGTTTTGAAATTTGTGCCGGTGCGGTGATTTTTACTTTATTTTGCTGGCGTATTGTTTTTAAAACGAGTTCGGTTACTGAAGTTAATTTTGAAAATTTCAATGGTGACTTAGTGGAATATTTGTTATCCCATAACTTTAGTGCACTAAGTTCTGAGGATAAAGTTTTGATAAAAACATTGCGACCTACCCCGGAATTGAACAATTTGGTGTAGCGTAACAAACAACAGAATCGCAGTCATATATTATGAGACATCCTCGGCTAACCGGATCACAGGTAAAAAATAAATTATTTTGTTGGCAGTGTTTACTTTTTACTAGGCAAAATGTCTCTGTTTGGGGCCGCTTAGGATTTGACGATTTAAAAAATTTATCACGTTATCTGGGAAGGCACGAAAAATCCCAGGAACATGTCGTGTCGCGGATCAAATTTAAATTACTTGAAAAAAAAAACTAATTAATGTTATTGATACTTGCTGGGCAACAATTGATTAATTCCTCGAATAGGTAACATATTCGTTAAGTAGGTAGGTAGGTACCTATTTTGTGAAAGAAAAAAAAATTTGATGAATAGATTAATTGGCTGAGAAGAGTTTTTGTGAATATTGTAAATAGGAGTTGTAGGTCTCAAGGTAGACACTCAAAAGTGAAAACACTTTTTTTCCCAAAGAAATTATTATTTTCTTTAAATTATAAGGCGGTTGACCTTGAAATTTTGAAAATTTTCGCCTATGCTGTATTTTTTAACACCTCTTGTAGCCTCCTTTAACAAACACCTCACGAGCCGCCTCTATATATATATATATATATATATATATATATATATATATATATATATATATATATATATATATATATATATATATATATATATATATATATATATATATATATATATATATATATATATATATATATATATATAAATATATATATATATATATATATATTTTTATGTTATATCGTATGTTTTCTCGGATGCTGGAATGAATCAGAGAAAGATTCCGGGTTCAATCCGATTTCGGAAGTTTTGTTGGCGCTGAGAAGCACCGTTTGTTTCACGACGTTTCGCCAAAATCTCATTTGGCATTTTCAAGTGAAACAAACGGTGCTTCTCAGCGCCAACAAAACTTCCGAAATCGATTGAACCCGGAATCTTTCTCTGATATATATATATATATATATATATATATATATATATATATATATATATATATATATATATATATATATATATATATATATATAAAATAAACTTTAAGCTTTAAAATAAAACACACTTGGCTTAAGTTTCACCATATAAAAATAAATATATACTGTATTCAGCAGTATCCTTTACTGCTAAATACAGTATATATGTCGACATGTTTCTAGTTATGAACTCATTATCAAGACTGACTACAGGAGAGTATTACATCTTGTTTCATAAAATAGACAATAGCAAAGGTGATACCTGAAAATCAAGTTGTTCGTTTACAAGGGGTAATTTACAGTTATGGGCGGAACTTATTTCGAGAATTTCAAGAAGGTCAAGGCGCTTTCCTTCATTACCTGAATGTAACAATTGGGCTTTGTTGAAATCCAGGAAATGATTGAAATTTATACAATGTTGGGAGAAGACAGTGTTTTTTTTATTTTGAATAATTGACTTTGTATGTTCTTCAACACGAATGTTTATATTCCTGCCTGTCCAATATAGAAAGCAGTACATTTGTCGCAAAATATTTTGTAAACACCACTGTTTTCTCCGATGTTAGATTTTTTATTACTATTGACCAAGAATGACTTCAACTTTTTTTTTTTGTACAAATTGTTTTAACGTTACTTTTCGAGAGTCTGTTACAAATGTTGCTACTCAAATTTGGCATATCATTTATTCGGAAGTATTTTTGTTCTTCATTAATAGTTTGCGTGAGGTATATTGAATGAAACAGATTCTTTATTCGTTTTTTCCCAATGAGCTTATCGAAAAGATTTTCATCGTAACCGTTATTGGTGGCTAATAATTTAATTGTATATTGTCATCCTAAACTTATCTGTTAATTCATCAAATGCGCACTAGAAACTACAAATAGTTTATGAGAGTAAACAACAATCTAATCACCATATTTGAGATCATGAATGGAGAAGATTGATCAATCAACGGAAAAATTATTTCAGCTAAAATAATTTCCTTCATATAGGAATAATATAAAAAAAAACAAAGCGGAAATTAAGTCAGTTTCAAATAATGTTCTGAGAAAACAATTTACATCTACGTACTTAAGTGAGCATATTTAAATTATACACACTCGCTGAATAGATTAAATACGATATTTTGATGCTTATCGGGTGTCTTAATAGTTAGATTTTTGAAAATGAGATTAATATTATTTCGAAGATAAAAAAGAATATTTAATGATTTAAATTGACAAAGTCAACAGGTATATATATATATATATATATATATATATATATATATATATATATATATATATATATATATATATATATATATATATATATATATATATATATATATATATATATATATATATATATATATATATATATATATATATATATATATATATATATATATATATATATATATATATATATATATATATATATATATATATATATATATTAATATATACATATACATATAATGATATATGCACTTCCTAGAAGAAGTTGGATTTCAATGAAAAATGTTTCATGGAATATTTTAACTAGCTAGGGCAGCTGGTGCAATAGCATCAAGTATGGAAAAGATAAACCAATCAATTATGAAAGTTTCTAAATATCTTCGTCAGTTAAATAACAAAGAGCGGTGTTTCAGTGAGCTATCTATTCAACAATTAGTCCAGGTTAATAGGAGGCTTCTACGAAAGATATAAGTTCCCAAAATGCGCCTTCTTCCAAGAATTTCAAAATTATATCGTTATACTGATCCGTTTCTAACTTTATTGGAATTAATAGGATAGTAGGTATAATCGAAATAACAATGATTTTGACTTTCAGTGCAAAAATCTGTGAAAAAATGAAAATGCAATTAATTCACGAAATACCATACAAGAGCTATCTAGACGCAAACAGGAATCCAGTATTTAACGTTCCTCCACCACACATGAGTGTCAAGATATATGTGATGGAATTATATACAAAGAAGAGATTACTAAACGCTGCCAAAAAATGATGCTATCAAGGAGGTACAAATTCCTGATTCATATTTCAAACATTCCTTTTTCTGCTATTTTATAATGAAGTAATTTCCTTTTTCAGTCTAACATTTTATTAGAAATGAGATATTCCAGTTCAAACTTCCAGGATATGTATGTTCTTATTTTAGTTATGAAAATCTCAGAGAAATTGCCGAAGTTCACAACTTAGTGAAACCTGTTCTCTTTACATGACTGAACATGAACATGCAACACATGTATGAAAAAATGTCTTTATATACCTAGTTTATTCTTCACAAGTCATTCGTTCCTCACCAAATTTCCAGGCTTTCTTATTTTCCGTAGTAGGTATTCTAGAAAAATCATAGAGTTAATACCTAACACAAATAATGTGACAAAGAGTTGAAAGATTAGTCCATAAATTTCTTCTCACTGAAAATTATAACTTGAACATAGATAATTGTTGCAAACTGAATTAATACAACATGAACGTGTCCACAAAGACGTTTGATTCTGTGAATCGAACAACATTATCCTTGTTGGTCCACAGAAACTCAATTTCTGTATTCCTCAACTTTCATTGAATTTTGTTATGTATGTTTGAAGTGTTGACACAAAAGTATGTCAAGTGAGTGAAATATTCACGAATAATGATAGTGCAAAATTTGAAGTGACCATGAATATCATTTCTGGAATAATAACAAGCAAAATTCTCAATGGATATCATGTGGCACACAGTCAAAATAAAAGAACTTTTCTTAAATATCTCTTCAAACGACCAGTGAGTATGAATGATAGAAAATGAATAATTAGCAATATATCTTCACGTTGTTCGGTTTCCATGACTTCAGGAGACAAGTCATTGTGTTCATGAAAAATAGATGGTGGATTTATAATGAAGATAAGGTGTTATAAAACTAGCAGATTTTATTTCTTGCATATATACGATAAAGGACGCAATTGTGGAGCAATAGACTTTAAAGTTTTTGAGTAGGTAGTTTCCTATGATGTCTTGAATGGTATTAGTTTTGGTACGAATTGGTTTAGGGTTGAGCCGCAGGGAAGGAAATAAATATTATTTACACGATAGAGAGCGGATTTTTGAACAAGAGTAGCATAAAGAAATAGTTTTGAGGACATAGTTATTTTTATTTTTGACATATTATTTTTCTCTTATTTAGGCAGAGTCTCCATTTTTGATCACGAAACCAGAAAATGTCGACTATGACTTGATCGTCAAGGAAATGTATAGATCATATTACCCAGATGAACCTGTGAGCTTTTCATTGAAATTCCGATGTGATCCCAAGTTAGATGAGTTGGTCTATGAGGCTTTGGCTGAAAATATTTCTGTGGTGGCAAAATGTAAATACTCTGGTGACCTTCTAGCAGCTGCAATTAACAGAACCACAAATCCTTGGGACCCTAACTTTCTTGACAGAATTGCCTGCACTCTGTGTACTAAAGGAAAGAATATTCTTCATTTGAGGGCACATTTGATGAGAGCACATGAACTCTGGAAATACTATGGTGTACAAAAAATATTTGATGTGAGTCGAAAAGAAATAAGAAACTTATATATCCACACGATTTATACTTCTATATAAATAAATATATATATATATATATATATATATATATATATATAACAAAAAATCCGACGCTCGCTATATGCCATACTTCTCCGGTAGGTGTTTAGGCCCGCCATACTTTTTTGAAATTGTTTTTTTTTAAATTTTTTTAAAATTTATTTCTTACTGGCTGATTTTTGTAAAAAATTGTTTCTTATAAATCTTGTACGAAAATTACCACGCCATACCATTCCGACGGTCCAAAATACCCGCAATACCCCGTCAAACATGTAATTTTTTCAAATCCGAAAAACTATTTCTTTCACCTTGAAATTGGGTCTAGTACCTAGTTGTTTTTAAGTTTAGTATGAGAGAAATTTTCCTGAATTATACTTTTCATGAACTTTCCGAAAGTTTAAGTGCCATACTGTAAAACAAATTAAAAAAAAACACATTTTCAAAAAAGTATGGCGGGCCTAAACACCCACCGGAGAAGTATGGCGTATAGCGATCGTCGGTTTTTTGTTGTTAAAATACCAATAAATTGAAGAAATTTTGTGAAAGAAATTGCTTGACACCTCCGGATTTTCGAGGAATTTCAATTAATTATTCTGCAATTGCGACCCGCGCACCACCGGTAAGAACGCCATTTTCCTTCAATTTATTACGTATATGGACTTGAACACCCTAAAAGCGCCATACTGTAAGAAATGACTTCACAAATCCTTCCAGTATCTCCCGATCTATCATTTGAGAAGGCTGCCAAATGCCAAATTTTTATTTTACGACGACACAGAGTTCTGCGAATCATATATGGGGCATATATGAATGGCGACTTGTCATGGTTATCGGAAAAATAGCATTAGAACAGCGAACGTTTCAAAATAGTCCTGAATATGTTCTTCAGGTGCACTGCTTTAGTATCAAGAAAGCCAATCGATAGTTTTTTTTTGTAGGGCCACGGGCTTGATATATTTCAGGTTGACAAATAATACATCGCTTTCAATAATTTGTTCAGATATGTTAATGGTGAAAGCTCAGTATGACCTACCTTATTCTTGAGTATTAATGATCATAATAAGAAAAACTACTCCCCGACCAATGCTAAGAAAAAGTTAGGTCAGTGGTAGGAAATATCGATGCAGTCCGTTCGAGCTCCGGGGGATAATAAATGTGAGCCAATAATCATTAATACTGTGAGTCTCGACATCGATAAATTTATAGTATTTCCAGTCGTATTTTCCCCGAGAATAATAGACTATTGCAGGGAATCGTAGCTTTTTAATCAGTTTTGGAACTTCTAGACCACGAATTTCGATTTTTTTCGATTGTCCTATATATATATATATATATATATATATATATTTATATGTATATATATATATATATATATATATATATATATATATATATATATATATATATATATATATAAATATATATATATATATATATTTATATATATATATATATATATATATATATATATATATATATATATATGTCTCATAAATAACACGCCAGAGTGACACTGGACGTAGATTGGTTTCAGGTCAATCAGTAAAAGTTTTCTGGTTTTCGAAATATTGCCACTCTAAAGTTTTTTCAAAAATCTATACTTTTTAATAATTTTCTCGCCTGTTTTGAATATAAATAAATTCTAACTTATGATTTTGTTTTCTTGTACTATATCATCATTAGTTGGTTGAGGTAATCGACCTATCATTTCATATAAACTAGCTCCCTAGCCTCAGAAGAAATTAAGTTGTTTCAATTTAATTTAAATCCGAAAACCTTAACTAAAGTTTGACTATTAACTGCGAAAAAATATTGTACCGGAGTGAATCAGCAAATGATCTTAAAACCTAGCCTATTTAATGCTCTTTCGAAAATGGCATAACGTTTGTGTTTTTTTTATTTAAAAAGTCTATGAATTCTGATATTTGTCATTGAAGTCGTGCTACTTGCGAAATACTTCAACTTAAAAATAATACTCAATAAATAAGGTGCAGACGTTTTTCGTCGGAAAATTACAACGTGGTATTTGTGGTAGAAAATATCTGAAACCGCTATTCATTACTCTTTTTTATTCATTGTTGTAGTAGTGGGGTCCAAATAATGAACAGAACATAAGGTCGTATTGATTATTTCAATAAATTGTTACATCGTTAGAAGCAATATCTCGAAAACCAGAAAACTTTTACTGAGGCCCCGTAGATGTTATCTGATTGACCAATCTACTTCCAGTATCACTCTGGCGTTTTATTTACGGGACACCCTGTACATTGAACTGAGGAGGTCAATACTTAGTAAGAACTGAGGAATTTGATCTTATATGTAAATATGACATGTATACAGTGAAAAAAACAGTTTCATATATGTTAAATTAAATTGGTCAAACATTATGTATTTTATTTTTTGTGAAAGCAATGGCATAAAATTCTCCCTGTATTTTTTCAGGTTCAATATATATTCGTTAAACGGGAGGAGCGTAAGCAGGGCATTCCCTGGCAATTGATAACTACTTCGAGAAACATTTCTGCGGACTGTGGTTACCCAATTTTCCGAGTTATTTCCACGAACGAATTCCTGTGAGTATAAAAAATTATCTGAATAGCTTTCTTGTGCAGATTATCACTTGAATGCTTTTGTCACTATTCCGTGGGTTCAAAAAACATCAATTCTGCTGAAGGAAAGTGTCTAAATTTCTCATCTGAAAGACAATTATTAATTTCAATGAAATTCACCTAAATAAAAACTATGGATTCCAGAAAACTGTACTAGGTAAACAATTGGGTTCCTGGTTTTGAAGATGTCCTCCCAATATAAGCCGAATCGTCAAAATTATTCAATCTTTCATGTGGTTCATTCCCGGAGCCAAGTTTCTCAAATATATATATATATATATATATATATATATATATATATATATATATATATATATATATATATATATATATATATATATATATATATATATATATATATATATATATATAATATAATAATATAATAATATAATAATAATATAATCTTTATTTGCCCTACCAAAATTACAGTTTATAAATAATAAAATATGAAAAAAAAACAACAAAAAGGAAAGAAAATTGACTCTAAAATAAAATAAAAAAAAACAAAAATATTGAAAATTACATAACCAGGCAAACAGAGATCCCATAAAAAAAACCATTTGCTCTCAGAAGTACACAGTACTTTCATGAGAGCTGTTCTACATCAGAAAATTTTTCATAATATAATAACTCATATCGTTCCAAAAATTACTCAAGCAGAGTATGTATGTTCATTTTTAGTTCATGTTTTTTTTTTCTTTTATAGTTTCGCTGGTAAGTACTTAGTTGTATCCAGTATATTCAAAACATCTTCCACTGGTAAAGAATGTAGCCATATTGATGATGCTTTCTTGAAATTTTTGAAAGTTTTTTCACTTTTTAAGTCATTAGGTATTTTATCATACAGCCTTTTCAGAATGTATAGATAATTCCTCTGACCAATTAATTTATTCTTTCTCTCTTTTAGGCATTTTTTTTTATTCCTTGTTTCGTACTCGTGAGTCATATGTCAATTTTATTTTTAAATTGGTAGTTCAGTATTGTCTGTAAGAATAGCTTACGGACATCGAATACTTTGCTTTCTTCGTATAATTTCTCTGTGGAATATGTTTTCTCTTTCCTCATGATAATTTTTAATACCCATTTGTGCAGTATTTCTAGATTTTTTAAATGATGTTTCCTCGCTCCTCCCCATACCAGAATGCCGTACGTCAGTTGTGTTTGAAATAATGAATAATAAAGAATTTTTAAATCTGCGCAGATCCAAGAAATGGGCAAGATACCTGAAGCGATACAAGTGACTTCTCAATTTTTGTATAATATAATCTTTATTTGCCCTACCAAAATTACATTTTATAAATAAAATAATATGAAAAAAACAATGAAAAGGAAAGAAAATTGACTCTAAAATAAGGTAAAAAAAAAACTAAAATATTGAAAATTACATAACCAGGCAAACAGAGATCCCATAAAAAAAAAACCATTTACTCTCAGAAGTACACAGTACTTTTATGAGGGCTGTTCTACATCATATATATATATATATATATATATATATATATATATATATATATATATATATAATATATATATATATATATATATATATATATATATTTAAATATATATATATATATATATATATATACAAGACTATTGAAATTCGAGTCTATGTATGGGGATTTCGATAAGGGTAAGAGATACGTGTTGATTAAATGAGGGCAAAGTTGCATATTTCAGAGGTCAATTATATGGATGAAAAAAATCTGATCTAGCTTCTTTAGTTCTGGAGTTATACAGGAAAATTCGAAAATGTCGAAATTCTTCTTTTGCCTATATCTTTTTATTTTAGGAATTTTTTGAAAAAAAAAGTCACTTTGCCATTGAAACTGTTTGTAGGCAATCCAAAGATCTGAATAAAAATTATACACAGGGTATCGTATAAATTGGGCCACCCTCAACGAACCTGTATTTTTAATTGCATTTTTTTTAATGCCAAGAGTCATGTTTCATATTGTAATAGTATTTCCATCTGAATTACAGAGTATTTTGGAAGTATTGAACAATTCAAATTTCAACATTTTTCAAATTTCAGCTGTAATTTTAAAAAAAATCATAAAATAAGGTATAGAATGCCCAGTAGGTACTAGTTCAATATATCAAAACACCAATATGAAACAAGACTCTTGGCATTTGATAAAATGCAATAAAAATACAGGTCCGTATTTCAAAATGAGAAGTTGGAAATTCCACAAAAACTTGCTATGGAAAAGTGGCAAAATTTGAAAAAAATTATATATTTTTGTTGAAAATGTTTTACTGTTAATCGTTCAATATTTCCAAAACACTGTAATACAGATGGAAATACTACTACAAGATGAAACATGACTCTTGGCATTAAAAAAATGCAATAAAAAATACAGGTCCGTATTTGAAAATTAAAAGCTGAGGGTGGCCCAATTTATACAATACCCTGTATATAATTTTTATTTAGATATTTGGATAGCCTACAAAAAGTTGCAATGGCAAAGTGTCAATTTGTTTTAAAAAAATTCCTAAAATAATAATATATAGTCAAAAGAAGAATTTCGACATTTTCGATTTTTCCTGTATAACTTCAGAACTAAAGAAGCCACATCAGTTTTTTAAAATCCATATAATTGACCTCTGAAATATGCAACTTTGACCTTATTCAACAATCCGTCTATCTTTTTCCGTTATCGAAATCCCCATGCATAGACTCGACTTTTTATAGCTCTGTAAATATATATATATATATATATATATATATATATATATATATATATATATATATATATATATATATATATATATATATATATATATATATATATATATATATATATATATATATATATATATATATATATATATATATATATATATATATATATATATATATATATCTATATATATCTTTGTTTCAGGCATAAAATTTGTGAAAAATACAGAATGCATCGAGTATATGATCTTCCTTACTGCACTTACATTGGGGCTGATTGGAAACCAGTTTGTGAACCACCACCGCCACACTTCTCAGCTCGAGTATACATAGATACAAATCCTCATCTAACGTTCAATGAGTTGAAGGCATCTTAATAAAAAAATAAAGATATGTGTTATCTAGAACTTCTCTTTGAATTTCTATTGACAAAATGGTACTTGTAAGAAGAAGTATCATTCTTAACTTTATTTCGGGTATCTTCTTAATATCTGGAATTTAGGAAAATCTTTATAGTCTTCGAAATGTCTTTATTTCAGTGTAAGAAATATGTGTCTTGGTTTTTTCTTAATCACATCTCATTTTTTATTGTTCTTAACGGCTTGAGCCGAGCTGTTTTTTTAATAACCAGGAAAAGAAATGAAATATACATTAAGGTCAAGACTTGATACTTCTCTAACTCAAAAACTATAAAAATAGATGAAATGTCGACATCAAAATGGAAGCGGATATATATATATATATATATATATATATATATATATATATATATGTATATATATATATATATATATATATATATATATATATACATATATATATATATAATATATATATATATATAATATATATATATATATATATATATATATATATATATACATAGTTATTCATTCGAATTGTTGTTGCCTGTGAACTATTTCTAATCTTTTGATAATTATTAGCAATAACAGGCTAATTATTAGCAATAACAGAATTGAATCTCAAAAAACTCGATTTTATTAAAAAGTTGACGTTTCGCCACGACATTCGTGGCTTTATCAAAACTTTTGATAAATATTAATGTTAATATTGGACTGACTAGCACGTAATAAATAAAAAAGAACGGCCACAGCCGAAAAAAATTTTAGTGAGACATAGTAGTCTTATTCTATTCAAATTTTTTCAAATCAATAAATGTCAAAGAAATTTCAATTTTTTCAAAAGTTTTGATAAAGCCACGAATGTCGTGGCGAAACGTCAACTTTTCAATAAAATCGAGTTTTTTGAGATTCAATAAGCCTGTTATTGCTAATAATTATCAAAAGATTATATATATATATATATATATATATATATATATATATATATATATATATATTATATATATATATATATATGTATATATATATATATATATATATATATATATATATATATATATATATATATATATATGTATATATATATATATATATATATATATATATATATATATATATATATATATATTATATATATATATATATATATATATATATATATATATATATATATATATATATATATATTTATATATATAAATGTATATATACCTACTAACCTGACATCGGAAAACCTTAATTCCTGATTAAGGAGGTAGAAAACGGATTTAGAAAGTACTCCATTATCTCACTGTTGACTATTATTTTTGGGAAATATACGACTACGAAGTTTATGCATAGAGCTCCTCCACTATGCTCGTATTTTCTCTAAATTTTGATTTGGAAAACTTGAGCAGATAAGTTTAATATTTTCAGTGATGTATACCAGACGAAATCGAGTAGATTATTAAAACAACCCAATTTCCATCATATATTTTGTATTGAAGCATTTGATAACTTGTTTTATTTGAAATTTGAAATACTATACTTCAAAGTATGCATTTCGAATTCTATAGTGCCACTTTCATTATATCGATTAAAATAATTGTTGTATATTTTCTAATTTTTAATATCTTTCATTATATTTTGGCTATAGAGACGCGCAAAATATTAAACTTCCACATGAAATTCAAAACAGTTCGGAAACAGTTTCACACTACCAAAGGCGCTTCCCTAACACCTACTTAACTTACATACAAATTTTTACTCAAGTTGGAGGACCTGTTATTATGAGCAGAATATTCTCCATCAAATTTCACATCAAATCATGTTTTCTTATGATTCACATTTCAAAACTGAAACTCATGAGAATAAACTATTTCATGTGAAATTTGAGAGGGAGACGCTAACACTTACATATCCTCCAAAAACAAACGCGATGTATTCTACTAAAAAATGCTAATACTTTTTTTTTCGTATTTCTCATTATATCATTGAATTGATTGTTCTTTCACTGGAAAAATATAGGTATATGAAGAAATTCCTACAGTTTTTGTTGTTGAGCAGGGAATGCATATTCAAAATATTAGTGGAACGTATTAAAACATATTCTATATTTTTTCAAATATACATATTGTCAAAGACATATATCTCACATAGTGAAAACAGTTATTTTTATTTTGATCAATTACGTAACTTCAAGGATGAGGAGGAAGTGAAGCACGTTAATTCACTGTCGATTATCTCACTTTCTAAATTGGAATTCATCAGGTAAATAAGTATAACATTGAAAAAAATTAAAAGAGAAATTTATATATTCTGAATAAGATAAGTTACACAATATGGCATGGTAAACAATTGAAACCACTTAGTTCCGTTAGTAAACCGCTGAGTCACTTTCACCGTGAAAAAGAGGTTTTTGGTTCTACTTACAAATAATTGAAATTGGGTATTGAAGTGATTGAACGACTGATTGGTTATTCTATGCTTTTGCGGCCAGTACACTCGCGATTGAAAGCGAAAACAAATAACATCAGTCACGATTCACCTTCTCGAATGATAACCATACTTTTTACCCCCTTTGCTTGTCTTCTCGTCCCCATAATCTTCGTATTTGGAGGAATGTGATTTGTGACCATTTTTCGTCTTATGTCCTTTGTGATCCGAGATATCTTTTCCTTTGTGGTCATAACCTTTTTTACCATGTTCATCTTCATCGTATCCTGAATTACGATTACCTTTTTTCTTGTGTCCACCCGCTTCTTTTTCATATTCGGAATGTTGTTCTCCATTTTTGTTATGATGTCCACTTCTATGGTAATCATCATAGAACTTATGTTCCCGATGGTATTCATCTTTCATGAATTTGTGGTGGTAACCCTTTGTTTTGTGACCTTTTTTGTGACCGTCTTTCTCCGCAAATTTGCCGCTCTTATGAGATTTTTTGCCCTCATGATATTTTTTATGGTGTTTGGCTTCATCGTGATATGCATTTTCTCGTCCTCCTTTTTCATTATGATGTGAACCCTTGGATTCCCCTGCTTTTTTAACGTGTGAACTCTTGTCAAGATGATGATGTTTCTTATGACCCTTGTCACCCTCTTCACCTTCTTCCTCATGAAAGTTAGAATGATGTTTTCTCCCTTTTTTCTTTGATGATGATGCTCTTGGAATTCTTATAACACCTTGAAGATTGAAATTCGGATAGTCGAAACTAACTGGGTTGAATAAAGAGGCGGTGACATCTTGAGTAACAAGTTCAGCCGGATTTGGCAAAGATAGGGAAAAAAGGAACAACGTAAAACTATAAACGCCTTTCGAGACCAACATTGTATAAACTAATATGTTAGCCTGAGTCAGTCAACACTTTTATAGATTTTTTTCCACTTGATCGAATTCGATTCCATTTCTCTAGGAAGTGAAAAATATTATACCGGATATTAAAATAGACTAGAGCGTTATTAATTGTAATTGAGTTCCGTAGCGTCTTACTTATTTCGTCACTGTTGAAGAAAGTTCGGATTTTCCAAATTGTAATTCTATATAAAACAACAATTGTTCAATTCAGAATTAATCAACGCTTGGCGGAAATATATCGAATAGTAGTATTAACCTCAATATTTCATGTAAACATATAGTGATACTGTACGATGGGAAAAAATATCATTATCACCAGTGATAGTGATTGAAAATTTATTTTTCAATAGAGTAGCTATATTGAAATAAGTTTTGAAGACTTTTTTCATATGACTTCCTCAGAAAATGAAGTTTTGCGCATGGAAAACTCGCTCCGAAAGCGGTACTTTGCACACCCTGTGTGCAAAACACATTCTGCAATGTTGCAAGCTGGCTGGGTTCCGTCGAAGCTGTATTGTATTGTTGATTGGATGCTTCAAAAAAATTTTATTTCCAAAGGTTGTTGAAGAAAATGTCGGATTCTGCGGAAATTTCGCAAGTGGTTTCTATTTGCATGCGTATAAAAAGTAGAAAACTCGTTTGATAACCCCTTTGCACACTCGATCGACCTCACCTTCGGCTCAGCCCATCAATTTGTGTCGCTCGTGTGATAAGAGTCAGTTTCAAACCTTGTTGTTTAATATCTTTATCTACTCCTATTGAATAATATATTCATTATTCAACTGCGTTCTAGCAATTAATAGTATCTATTACCAAACAGCGTGAGTAATAATAACTCACTGCTAAAACTCACTATATAGTCTACTAAGATCCCAAGTAAGATCGACTGTCACTCATCTGCTAATGTCACTTGAATAATTCTGACGTTTTCAAATTAAGTTAATACTACCTAATTATTGTGAATTTGTATTTGTATCTTAGTATTTATTGTTATAGTCGTAGATAAAGTATAGTATTCAACTTGCGGTAATGGTCATAACTCACTTGATGAATTACAGCACTCGCTTGCAGCTCGTGCTGCAAACTTCATCTGCGTGAGTTATGACCTACATTACCGCTCATTGAATAATATACTATTATTTTTCACTTGTATATTATATGTTTATTTCATCTTGGATACGGTTGCTATAAACACACTCATTATGCCCTAGGGCGTAATGAGCGGGCGTTATGGATCATAACGCCCGCTAATTGTACGAGGAGAAATGAAGCAACTTCCATTGATTAAATACTTCATAATCCTTGTCGTATACGACTCTGGATTTCTGCGGCAATGAATTATTCCCAGCTGCATTTTCTATGATATTCTTGGGTAAATTCATTTTCATTTCCAATATTTCTATAAGACTACACAAAGAAAGCAGCAATGACATTCACTAAATATGATGATAAAAATATTCTCAAACGTCAAAATATCAACAAATGACATGCCTACTATGAGAAGGAAAATGGAAATTATAGGAGCAATGAACCGATTATGAAATCGATTTTTCATTATAATAAAATAGTTTTTTCGTGAAAAATAAAATCTTGTATTCACCACGTGCGTTACTAGATCCTAACACCCATCGAGCAACATTCATTCCTACAATCATTTTAAAATAGACTTTGGAAATTTAACTGACCTAAATTAATTATAAGACGTGAAGTTTATTATAATTAGGATAAAAGATATGATCCATTGTTATATTTCTCTGTACATTCCTCTCACATTAGCTAGATATTTCGTATTCCAAACATGAAATTCAGTACGTACATATTTTGACAAAATTTAAATTATTTTAAAAACAGTCGCTATTCATTCAGTTTCATGAAAAATTTTAATTTTGAATATTTGTAATGAAAACTTACAAAATTGAATGGAAAATTGAATACTGGGTTGAATATGAAGTAAATTTCTTCATTATTGAAGTAAATAGTTATTGTTATTTTAATTGTATAACTGAATTCGTTTTTATCACCTAAGGCGACATCTTTACATCAATAGCTGTATCATCATAATATTTTAGGAAACTGCATTTTTGTGATTAGAGTTCTATGAACGCTGTTCACCAGTGTTTGGCTATGCATTAATAGATGGCGATAAAAGTAAATAATACTGTCGATTTTCTGTTAACCTATATTCATTAATTTGAAATTGAATATTCAAATAGTTAATTATTATTCTAAGATGAAGTTACCATTTTGCGAATGGTCCATATTGAGATCTTATGACAAAGAAATAATACATAAACAATTTTCTTTTGTTTACATTTCTGATAACTAGATATTAAAGCCCAAGAAAAACGTCCAACCATATAAACAGAAATCTCTTCTGTTGTTTCATATAAATTGATATGAATGGGTTTTATAAAACCACTTTCAAGATCTTCAATTCTAAAGCAACTTGACTGATTGCTGTGGAACCATTTTAAATAATTACATAAAAAACAACTCTGAGATATATTCCAGTGTAAACATAGGAAATTCGAAAAATGTAGGTAGGTACACAAATTGCAAAAAAACTTGGAGGCAGTGTTTGAACAATTATTATGAAATAGATTTCCTTACGGTGTTAACATAGCCTACTTGGAAAAAATTGTTAGTGAGATACTTTTTAGCAGGTTTTCACTTTGAAGCAATAGTTTGTAGTAGGTAGTTTCGTATATCTTGGATGGCATTGTTTTTGGTACGAATTGGTTAGGGGGTTGTCTCCCCCGAGAAGGAAATGAATCTTGTTTACATGATAAAGGGCGCAATTTTGGAAAAATAGAGTTGAAAGTTTGTAAGTGGGTAGTTTCGTGTGTTATCTTGAATGGAATTACTTTTGGTACGAATTGGTTGGGGGTTATCCCCCGGAGTTGAAAATAAATCATGTTTACATGGTAAATGGTGCTATTTTGGAGCAATAGGGTTAAAACCTTGTAAGTCGTAGCTTTGAATGATATTTTGGACTGGATCGGCTTTAGTACTAATTGATTGGGGGGTGGACCCCCCAAAGGGAGGAAATAAATCTTGTTTACATGATTAGACAACATAATTTTGGAGCAATAGATTTGCAAGTTGTGAGGTAGATAGTTTTTTATGTCATCTTAGATGGAATTGGTTTTGGTAAAAATCGTTCACGGAGGAGGGGAGGGGAAGGGAATAAATCTTGTTTACCCGATAAAGAGCTCAATTTTGGAAGAATAGGGTTCAGATTTGGTAATCTAAATGGACGAAAGACTGGTTGTTGAAACAATTTTGATTGAATAAGTATATATTAAAAAACGCAAAAAGCTGAACAGAAGAACCATGTCTCTAAACTTCTGAATATGAAATATGAAGTATAGTTCATTTTTCTTGAAATTAAGTAAACTGTAGAGTTATTTGGACTGTTTATTATTAAAACTAAGGTAGTCTATAATTATAATAAATCAGATTGGGAGTTTAGAGTTTTTTTTAATTACATGTACTCGAGTATGGAATAACATATAATTCTTATATGTCAAAAATTAGGTAGTATAGCGGATTAAATTGAAAACTTATAATCTTGAAATACATATTCATATGCATCAAGTTTTCTAGGAGAAAAATAGATAAAACAAGGTAAATAATTAAATAATTCATTTATTATCAAAAAACTATACATTTTTACATGACTTGAATGAAAACATTTTTAGTTATAATTATTGAGTAATTGTTCCTTCCCTGGGATAAAACCCTAGCCTGGATATTAAGTATACAGAGTTGACTCATGGCCCCGCCTAAATTATTGAAATTCGAACTTCTGTTATGCTAAACAGTTAAGAGTTTATAAGAGGAAATCTAAATTAAAATCTACAAACTATTACAGAGACAATACTAAATTTATATCACATTTTCACACATAAATGTATCATTCATTTCTTTCATTCATTCAATATGGCATAAATATTAAATCTTAAATGCAAGTTTTAATACTAGTTTGTTCTTGGCAAATGCATACTCTTCAATTTCACAACCAACAATGAGTGACCTTCTTAGCGTATAAAAAGTTTTGTAAAAAGACTTCAAATCATTTTCATTGCTTTTCATTGCCAGACTTCCATTACATTTACAAAACTATTGGATGCAAATCAAAGCTCGAAAACATTTTTTAATTAACACTTCCACGGTCTTGATAACTATGTGATTGGAATGAAATTAAAAAAATATATTTAAAAGTAACCTCGTTGTTTTTTTAACTAAATTGATATTTTTATGAACTTATTTTGAATTCATTCTATTTTTTTTTAGATACTTTATTCAAGATAAGTAATGCAATTTTGGCAATCAGTGAATTTTGTTCATCAATTTCTAAGAACTTGATGACACCTTTTTCAATTTGATATCCAAAGTTTGAGGAACCAAATTAACATGTACCAACTCGTTGTAAATTTTTCGTATTGAGGAGATTATGAGCTATGATCAAGAGCTAAAGCTCTCTATATTAATACTTTACGTTTCATATAAAAAAGATATGCTTAATATTAAAGTTCACAATGCCAGCAACATGCTGAATTTTGGAGAAATGAAAACTTGATGAATAATAGATAAATACAAATGCGTTGGGAAAAATATTAATTCAGTATATCAATCATATTTATCATTGATTGGACATTATTTTCTAGTAGAACTGAGAGCGATTATCATCATATTCCAATAAAAATTATGTGGCCTGCTCGTTCTCCAGACCTCAGTCCTTTAGACTTTTCTCTTTGAGTTTACCTCAAATCACGTGTTTACGTTAGACGAGCAACTTTTTGGCAAGAGTTGGGGCAAAGAATATTCAATGTATCTTGAAAAATTTAACTCAGGCATATTTTAAAATGCTTTTATATTATCAGGAGGAGAACAGCGACCATTTTCAACATTTTTAATGATTTTGTTCAAATTATGCTGATTCGCATAAAGTTATTCTGAATTAGATTAATTTTTAATTAATGTGAAGAGATTTAGTTTCTCATTTTTGAAAATTATTGCACTAAACCCAGTATGTACAAATTCGAAAGAAGAAGATTTATTAGAATCTACGCAAATATACAGGGTGTCCCATTAAATATAAAAAGTTGAGGGTGTTTTCAATCAAACCGAAATTGATACATTGATAAGAAACTCTGATATTCATCTTGTTCCGTACTTTAACTCAACCCACTATAAGAGTATGGTCGAATCCCTGAATAGGCTAGGCCAGTCAGTTTAGACATTGAAAATAGAAAATTTAACAATAATTCCAAAAGTTTTTGAACTTTGGTCAACTGAATACTACATAGAGAAATGAAGAAATCTCATTTTGGAACCTTTTCCGAAGTCCGGAACTTTGTTAAAACTGCAATAATATTGAATTTTGCCTTATGCTTGTGAAAAAAAATTCCAAAACTTCTGCAAACTTGGAGTAAGGTAGTGGCGGTATATATGGCCCGGCGTGAAATATGGCCCAGTGCTGACAATTTTCAAACTTAGCGCTAAATTCTCAATTGCTTCAAGTAAATAGTTTCCTTCCGACAGTTTACACGACATCTGTGAATATGTGTACGATCTTCCGACTAATATGTGCTTTCCCGCTTAATTCCCGTACCAGCATAGAGGAGCGTATGAAATAGTAAGGTTAGGCCAAGTGTTTTTTCTCGAAACAGTGGCAAATCTGTCAGGACAAGGATAAAATTTGCATGAACGACACTCGAAGGTATGTACACCATAATCACATACTCATTTGACGTAAATAACCTTCTAGAACTATTTTCTACGTATCGTTCGTGTGTGCAGTACAATTGGTAATATGACCCAAATGCTTAGTTGGAATTATGGCCCGGGCCATATTACCCAATACACATTTTACTATTATTTCTACATGAGCATTTGTTTTACAGTTTTCAAAATGGGCAAGACGAGTAGGAATTTGCGCAAACAATGGGATCAAAATAATTTAGAGGCTGCTCTAGACGCTGTTCGAGGTGGCGAGAGTCAAAGAAATGCTAGTGCAAGATTCGAAATTCCGCGACGTACTTTGAGAAGATATATTCAGAATGGCCTTTCCAAAAAACGCTTAGGGAGTCCTAGTGTATTAACTCCAGAGCAGGAAAATGATTTTGTTAAAAGAATCATTCGATTTTGTGATATGGGATTACCTCTTACGCCAATATTAGTACGGCACCAAGCATTTAGGTATGGTGAAATTAATAAGATAAAGCACAAGTTTAACAAAACTAAAGAGTGCGCTGGAAAATCGTGGCTGGCGCAGTTTTGTCGTCGCCATCCCAACTTGGCAAAAAGGAAGGCTCAGTTGATGAATCCAGCTCGAGCCCAAAAGCTGAACAAGGCGATTGTGGATGACTATTTTAATAAATTGGGCACTACTTTAGAAGAATTAAATATAATGGATCAACCCCATCGGATATATAATATGGATGAAAAGGGTTGCAGATTAACTATTCATCATCAGCAAACTGTAATGGCCCAAAAAGGTGCCAAACGAATTCACATGGTAGCTCCAGAACACGCCGAAAATGTAACAGTTGTGGGATGTGTCAATGCAATAGAAAACTGTATTCCACCAATGATTATTTTCAAAGGGAAACGTTTAAAACCAGAATTCAATGATAACCTTCCTCCAGGTTCACTAGTGCGAATGGCTCCAAAAGGATCAATGAGAACGGAATTGTTCGTGAGTTTCATTCGTCACCGTGCTCGTTATAAAACAGAGGGAAGTATTTTATTAATTTTCGACGGAGCATCGAGTCATCTAGACTATACTATTGTTGAAGCCGCTGATGAGCACGGAATTACTTTATTTTGTTTACCTTCAAATACAACACATGAATTGCAGCCGCTTGATAAGTCTGTTTATCGGTCGTTCGAAACTAATTGGGATACGCAGTTGTTGAGGTATTGGGATACACACCCTGAGAGGAATCTTAACAAATCTCGCTTTAATATCATTTTATCAAAAGTTTGGCCGTCATCTATGACACCTGGTAACATTACTAGCGGTTTTGAAGCAACGGGAATCTATCCATTTAATCCAAATGCTATTCCCGAGGCAGCTTTTGCGCCATCTTTGCCATCACACATACCACAATCAGGGGTACAACTTTCATAAATCAACGATGAAGAGACATTGAACGAAAGTACTTCGGCCTCTGATGATGATAGCGACTTAAACATACCTTTAGCTACTGTGAAAACCAGTTTATTCAAAAAGAAAAGGAGGTAAGTCAAACCAACACCCTGCATCAGTCATTTCAAGAATTACTGCCAACACCCCTGAACAAGGTACCTGAAAACAAAAAACCACGACGCAAGGCAATAAATTGTAAAGCCCAAAAAGTGACTAAAAACCTGTTCAACCACGAAGAGCCATCATGTTCCAAATCTAAATCAAAACCGAAGGAATCATGGTATTGTCCGGTGTGCCAGAAAGACGAACAGATGGACATGCGCATTTGTGTAAGGTGTCAAACTTATTATCATGTAGAATGTGTAGGGTTGACTATGGATGACACAGATGATTATGAATGTTACAACTCTGTATGAGTTAATCTGTTTTTTCTTCAATAATTATATTTATTGCATAAACTGATGTTCTTAAACTGTGCTTTGCATGTAAGATTTTGCATGGGCCATATTTCCAGACCGGGTTGATAATATGGCCCAATTGCTGTTTTTTTTCGTACAGTGTTTATTCCTATATTATGTTGGAATTTCTCTAAGATTAATTTTTTGTTGAAAGATTAGATGTTTTGGTTCAAGTTTATATCAAAGTTATTGTCTTTTTCAATAAAGGTTTGGAGAAAATCATTTTCATTTTTAGGTGGGCCATATATACCGCCACTACCTTAGTATTAAATATATTATTTCTTATCACGTATCAAATTTACAACGAATTTAACGGTAAGGAATATTTTTTTAAATTAAAATTTACGTTTTTCTTTGATAAACTGATCAGAAGGTCTGCAAACCTGATAGATACTACGGAAAAATAAACCGAACAGTTGTATAAATTTGCTACCTTTCATGTTGACCGGAACATGTTTATTTATAAATTTTTTAATTCGTGGTCATTTTTTCAGGCAAGCTGGTCTCGAAAGAATAACAAAAGTTTTGAATCTTGGATGCAAATTCAGAAAATATCTATTCTGATGCATTTGCAAATTTGCAACATTGTAGGCGGTCCGTAACCTTAGGCAACTTCCAAAAATATAAAAATCCAAAAACCGGACCGGAGCTTTATGCATTTTGCAAAAATATGATTTTTGGATTTTTATATTTTTGCAAATTGAATAATGTTCCGGACCGCCAACAAGGTTGCAAATGCATCAGAATAGATATTTTCTGAATTTGTATCCAAGTTTCGAAAGTTTTGTTATTATTTCGAGACCATCTTGTCCGAGAAAATGACCACGAATTAAAAAATTTATAAATAAATATGTTCCGGTCAACACAAAAGGTAGCAAATTTATACAACTGTTCGGTTTATTTTTCCGAAGTATCTGCCAAGTTTGCATAATTTTTTTTGGTCAGTTTACCAAAGAAAAACGTTAATTTTGAATTAAAAAATTGTTCCGTACCGTTAAATTGGTTGCAAATTTTATACGTGAAATCAAATAACATATTTAATACAACTCAAAATTTGCAGAACTTTTGGAATTTTTTTCACAAGCATAAGGCAAAATTCAATGTTGTTACAATTTTAACAATGTTTCGGACTTCGTAAAAGGTTGCAAAATTTCATAGTTTGTTTTTATCTCTTTCTAGACCCTACAAAAGTTTTCAAACTTTAGGAATTATTGTCAGTTGATTATCTAAACTTACTGGCCTAGAATGGGACTACAATATTTTGTTAAATAAAATTCGTAAATATGTGTTTTTCTCAACGCAGTCATTTAAATTATTACAGTTTATGGTTGAGTACTTTGCTTCGACTTCAAATATTTGAACTAAATATCGCCAGTAAATTAGCAAAGCGAAATTTATGTCTTCTATCGGACTCTATTTTATAATCAAGAGAAATAACATACTCTACATGTATATTAGATAATTTATATATGAAAATATCTATATAAACAAAGGTTCGAAAATTCTGTTTTCCAGTATTCAGTAGGTGGTATCTCATAAAACTAAAACTTCCACTGAAAATTTCGTTTTTTGAAATATCATTTTCAGGTATTGAATAACTAGATGTTATCGAAGATCTTGGCAATTTCGAAGTTGACGCACTCCAATATATACGCTCAGGAGGTTGAAATGATCTTGTCCTCTCATCATCTTCATTAAGCCAATAAGTTAGAAATAAATTATTTTCTTCTTCGTTGTATTCTGGAATCAGCTTTTCAAACCAAAGGTTCAGTCAAACGCTGTCAAGCAGATGATGCATCAACATTGGACTTAAATGTGGCTGTTTTTGTAACCTGCTCTCCTCAGGTTTGCAATGTCTAGATGAAAAACTTATCTTTACCGAATTGTTTGTTCTGTGTTTCCGAAGATGTGACCATTTATCCGCATCGTTTGGGATATTTACAGTAGACGTTGTCTTCATGCATAGAGCTCTCTGTGGGCAAGAAAAAATCAATGAAACATTTCAACTTTTTTTATATTGACGGACGCCGTAAACATTCTGGAATCGTTGATAGTGAAGAATTTATACATACATATATATATATATATATATATATATATATATATATATATATATATATATATATATATATATATATATATATACAGGGTGGACCACCAGGAACTGCATCGATCGATATGTCAGAAACTGGATGTAGGAAAAATTGGAAATTTTGGAAACTGGCTAGATGTCTTGAGGCCTACTCAGCTAAAATATTTTCATCTATTGGACATTCCCAGTTATACCGGAAATATACCCTATTACTCGCTTATTTTAAATAGGACACCCTGTAAATTATTACATTTTTGAATTTTACTCAAGATTTTAGGCAGATTTTATGCATCATGTCCTATACTTTAGTTTAAGCGTTTTTGACATATTTGAATTTTTATGTCAAAAATGACGAGTGCAAGCCCTAATATAATTATCAAATTTGTTCCTATGAGCCCTTATTACTTACTTTGGATTAGACTCCTTGTTGAGAAGGACTTATTTTAATAAATTCCGTATAATATTTGGATAGTCATACAGGGTGTTCAAAAAATAAGATCTAAAATGAGATTGAGAAAACTGACGAAAATTAATTTTTTCAAATGGAAACCCCCCCATTTTTCAAATTTTGTAGTATTAAGCATTTAAAATTAACTTAATATTGTTTAAGTTTATCTATTCCTAAAATCTTCAGTTTTCCAAATATTGCCAATTTAATATTTTTATATGGCGATTTTGCATTAAATCATTCAACAATTAGATCAAGGATGGCCACGATCGTATTTGACATTTTCAATTATCGTAATGGCACCCCGGTTATATTATACAAACGAAGATTATTTCAACTTATTTATTATTTATGGACAATGTGATAAAGTTATTTCAAGAACATGATACATTTATGACAGGATATCCTCAGAAACAGAAACAATCACCAAATACTATAAGACGAATTATAGGAAACTTGACGAAATAAACCTGTTATTCACAATGAAAATATTGATATTGTAAACTGGAAATAGAAATGTTAAACAAATTTATCAAGTGAATGTTCGAATTGGTGTGTTTGACTTCTAAACATTTTGCGCATCTGAGCCGCAATTATTCATGGGAGGCTCTTCTTATTGACTGGTGGTCCAGGTCTTCAAATGCTGTACTTACTCGCCTCATGCACTATTCCATGGTGGTCACTGCGGTGTTATACACGTTATTTTTTCACTGTTCGTCATGAATAAAAATCGAGTACTGAAAGGTCTGGGGAGCGAGGTGGCCAAAAATTTTGTCAATTCCTGGCTATCAATTGATTATAAAATAAGTTTTTCAGATAATTATTCACATATATCAATATATTGACAGAAAAGGTTTCGAAGATCAGCAAAAGGCCAAGTTGTCTAAATATTAAACTTCTAAATTTATGTGTTTCTGTTTTTGAGGATATGGTGTCAAAAATTAGTTTCAATTCAATATTTCGACAACTGAAAATTTTAGGTATAGATAACCTTTCACAAAGTCGCCTCAATTTTTGACGCTACATACTACAAAAAAGTGGGCAGTTTCCATTTGAAAAAATTGATTTTCATCCGTTTTCTCAATCTCATTTTAGATCATATTTTTTGAACACTCTGTATGATTAGTAAACCAAATGTTATACAAAATCTATTAAAGTAAGTCCTTCTCAACAAGAAACAATTCAAAATTATCTTAGGACTTGCAATCGTCATTATTCACATAAAAACTTAAATATGTCAAAAACGCTTAGACTTAGGTATAGGACATGATGAATAAAATCTACCTAGAATCTTGAATATAATTCAAAAATGTAATATTATATAGGGCAGGGGTGCTCAGACTTAGACTGGTGGCGATCTACCACAAAATATTTAGGTGAAAAGCGATCGACCAACTTAATGTTACTGTTTGGTATTGAAATATTTTTTACTTTTCCGTGATATCAGAACACACGTGTGGCGATGTTATATATTCGGTTAACCGAGAAGCGAGAATTAATTAGTAGAATACCCGCAATTAGAACGGTAAGAGATCGATCTGTTGAGTTTTTCGCGTTATTTTTGATAGTTTTGGATATAGTTTGGATATATCAAATAGCAGACAATAATATTTGTGACTTTAAGTTTTATGAAGTATCACGGTTTGTGTAGTTACATTCTTAGTTTGGTTTTACCGGTATCCTTGATTCCTTCCCGCTTTCCTATCATATTACAGGTAATAGCGTTTGACGTAGAAAATAGCTGTGACACCAAACTGTGGTAAGTTTTAGTTAGTTCTTGCATTTCGTTATTTCATAAAATTAAACCCAAATTATATTTTCCTATACAGTCCATTGATACAGTACAAAACAGTTACTAAAAAAGAAACAAATACATTTACAAGAATATGATTTATTTTGCACTTCAAAACACTGTGCTGACACGTTCTCAGGGGGAAGGGGAGTCTTTGGCGGTGTTACCACGCCCTTGCGATCGACTCTGAAAGTTTCCGCGATCGACCGTTTGAGCACCCCTGATATAGGGTGTCCCATTTAAAATAAACGACTCAGGGTATATTTCCGGAAATAATAAATGGAAATGCCCAATAGATTGAAATATTTTAGCTGAATAGGCCCCAAGACATCTAGCCAGTTTATTTTTTTTTGTTTTTAATTTTTTAATTGTACCTACATTCAGTTTCTTAGATATCGATCGATGCAGTTCCTGGTGGTCCACACTGTATATATATATATATATATATATATATATATATATATATATATATATATATATATATATATATATATATATATATATATATATATATATATAAATATATATATATATATATATATATATATATATATAAATATATATATATATATATATATATATATATATATATATATATATAATAAAAAATTGATTCAGTTATTTTGAATGAAGATGTATATTGAAGAGATTAACAGAAATTATTACTGAACTCACAAATAAATTTGTCGTGCAGTTTTCATAGACTTTAGCCTTGTAGTTCAACTCCTTCTTCAGTTGCCAACCTTTCAGATAAACATGAGGGTTGAAAGTCAGATCTCCTCTCTGCCTTCTTAATATTGTTTGCCACCTGAATTCAAAGTTAACATCGAAGTATTATTGAAGGTTCAACTATATATTAGGTACATACCTTGTAATTATTTGGAAGAGTCTAGATTTTTGACCACCTCTTCTGAAAATTTGAAATATTTTCAACATAGCTTCTTGACAAGAAGTTGTTCGTTGAAGAACTGTCAGATACACTTTGGATGCAGCATTTATATTTCCTGAAAATCAGACGTCAAGTATCATGTGTTTATCAAGTTAAAACTAGGCATTGATTTGAGGTGAAACATATAGGTATACCGTAATTTACAACAACGAACAACGTAATCTTTTTCTGATATAACAGAAATAAAACTCAATTATTTGTGATGTTTTGATGATGTTCCCTACTAATATTATATTTTTATATATATTTATGTAGATATATATATATATATATATATATATATATATATATATATATATATATATATATATATATATATACATACATACTAGCGACCTGTCCCGGCTTCACAAAAAAAAAAATTATTTCACTGGCTGGAGAACACCGATAGACGAGTGCCATATAAGCACACGGCACCGGCACACCCCGCGCCCACTGCCAACCGCGACGAAAAGTACGGCCCGCCAGCCGCTTTGCATCTGTTTTATTAATCTCTGATATCTTATAAGATATTATTGAATCGGAATTGGTACTCATTATTTCCATTCGCTCTACTTTACCAACAGTTGGTTGCAGTTTATTCGAAATTGTGTAATGATCCAGAAATGATCGGAAAATATATTGATGGTCCATGTTTATCTTTCAACATTTTGAGTGATATTGTAAGATTTCGGAAACCAGTAATACACAATGTTGTATGTTTATTTTGCTACACGATTTAAGCGCACAAATAGTATATTGTTTTATTAGGAGTAAAAGTGATAATTTTTGTGGCGAGACTAAATGTTTGTCGGCTGAACGCAGTGAGGCCGACAATTTTAGTAGAGCCACAAAAAAAGCTTTTCTCCGAATAAAACATGCGATTTTTCCCGCAAACGGTGTTCAAAAGATAGAATTAAGATAATATTTTTAAAAAGGATTAGATGTGAGGAAACGTAAAACTAGATTGCTTTGCTTACTGGTTCTGTAGATGTCAAGGCAACACAAATTTGACAATTCAACAAAATAATTGTCAGAAACATTTAAACTCACTTATCTACGCATTTTAGGATTGTGCGTTTTAAGTAAGTAACCAAGTATTAAGAAATAACTTTTAGTGAAATTTATAAAATTTTTCTTACTGATTATATTGTCAGATTTGGAACCTAACTGTACGCCGCCTGACGTTCTTGAAATTTCCGGAGCGTACAAAAAATTGTACTTTTTTGTACGTTTTGACGTTTGCGGAAAAAAATAGATTTTTCGGCTTAGTGTACTATAATATGTATGTATTATACATATAAACTTTCCTCTTGAATCACTCTCTATCTACTGCTGAAAACTGCATTAAAATCCGTTGAGTAGTTTAAAATATCTAAGGGTATCCGCACAACGAGCCTGGATGGTAGCTGGTAGCCTAGCTGGTCGCCTGGCTGCAAGAATTATCTTCGTAGTTTCTTATGGGGTACCGTACGTGCGCGCAGTTCCGGTCGATTGTATGCTAGCGGGCTATCTCGCTGGTCGCTGGAAGAAGAACATTTTACATTCTACCAGCTACCAGCGACCAGCCAGGCTACCATCCAGGCGCTTTGTGCGGATACCCTTAGCGAACAGACAGCGGAAGTGACGTCATTTTATGCTATGTAAAGATATATATATATATATATAATTATATATATATATATAAAGATATATATATATATATATATATATATATATATATATATATATATATATATATATATATATATATATATATATATATATATATATATATTAATATATATATATAAATATATATAAATATATATATATATATATATATATATATATATATATATATATATATATATACATTTAATTAAGAGTTTTGAATAAATGGGTGTTTCAGTTCACTGCTTCATCACCAGAAATTAATTAGAGAGTCGAATTAAAATATTATATTCTAAAACATTCAGGATTAGAAACCTGACGCCTGAATGGAGTCTGGAAAAGAGGCCGTAAATTCAAGGTAATTATTTTTTCATGAGGGTTGTACGTTCAGTACGGGCCGAAATACCAACCAATTTCGAGAGCCCTTGAAATTGAAGCTTTTCAGAGATATAGGCTACAGAACACCGCTTCGGAGGCGGCGTCCAGTGGCGGCGTAAGGCGTGGGCGACCGCCTACGTCCTCGCGGACCTAGGGGCCGTAGGCCGTATATATATATATATATATATATATAGATATATATATATATATATATATATATATATATATATATATATATGTATATAATATTAGCATAACAAACAGTGATCTATGAAGTGATTTGACAATATATAATTATTTTAGTGAACTGCACTAGAGACTGTATTGAAATTAAACAGATGTCACATATCTTAAAATATTGTAATACGACAAAAAAACTTTATCGTATTTCTTGCTGTCACTGAAACGAAACGACTGAAGAATATTTAATTAATATTATACTGGTAGAGCTAGAAAAAAATATGGCTTAGATGCTTAGATATTCAAAACTGTCGTGGCCAAGACTATGATAATGGTCCAAATATGGTAGTCGTAAATAGTGGAGTTGAAACTCAAATATTAAGTATAAATTCTAGGGCATTTTTTATACCATGCGGTTGTCAAAGCTGGAATCTGCTCTTAGTAGACGTAGCAAATTCTTCTGTGGTTACAAAAACATATTTTGGATTTATTGTGAAAATTTATTAGCTTTTTTTAAGTTCAAGCAAACGCTGAAAATTAATCAAAGGCAAACTGAAGCCTTTATCAGACACCAGGTAGGAGATCATAAATGGGGCAGTGAAGGCTATATTACTGCAATTTGACGAAGTTGGTCAATGCATCGAAAGCTTAAAAAATCAAACAGAACAATCAGACACACTTAGAGATTGTGATTCGGTTTTGAACAAAATTAATGAGAAAAGCAGTTATGATCTGCCTAAAGGCTTTAAAAATAGAAGGGTAGCCAAAAAAAATGCTTGTTATAAAGACAGCGAGCAACCTATATAATTTCCCTAAAGCCGGTAAAAACAAATTTTTTAATACCAGTAAATGAAATGAATATCAGAAATATTGCAGACGAAAAGTGGCGATGATGAAAAATGGTGATAAAATTTACTGTTCGCTGTCTGTTAATTACATAGGCAACCACTTGTTCAGATTATTGCGACACAAAAAAGGAATTTACTGCGAACATTGAACAGAATAGTAGAAGAAGAGGGCCTCGCGAAATGTATCTTGCCCACATCAAATTGAGGTCTTGCCCCGCCACTGGCAGCGCCATCTCTCTAGTCCCCTGCATGTTCCAGTAACACATGCACGATTTCACTTTAATATATCATTCATAGTGTTCTGGAGTTATAGACATGAGAGACGCTGTCTCATGTTATTTAAAATTTCAAACATCATTAAACTAATAAAATGTTTTACTTATTTCAGAATAAATTCAAAATGAACTCTACATGATTGTGTTTAATGAATAAAGTATAAACTTTAAAATAATATAAAAAATATTTAGATACTCTATTTAGCAGTAACGAGAGGTCGACATGTTTCGAGTTATGAACTCATTATCAAGACTGACTACAGGAGAGTATTGCATCGTAATTTATAAAACAGACAAAAGCAAAGGTGATACCTGAAAATCAATTTGTTCCTTTACAAGGGGTAATTGACTATTATGGGCGGAACTTATTTCGAGAATTTCAAGAAGGTCAAGGCGTTTTCCTTTGTTACCTGAATGTAACAATTTGGTTTTGTTGAAATCCAGGAAGTGATTGAATTTTATACAATGTTCAGAGAAGCCAGTGTTATTTTTGTTTTGTAAAATTGATTTTTACGTTCTTCAACACGAATATTTATATTCCTTCCTGTCTGTCCAATATAGAAAGCAGGACATTCGTCGCAAAATATTTTGTAAATACCACTGTTTTCTCCGATGTTAGATTTTTCTTTATTATTGACCAAGAATGACTTCAAGTTTCTTTTATTTGTACAAATCGTTTTAACGTTATTTTTCGATAGTCTGTTACAAATTTTGCTACTCAAATTCGGCACATAATTTATTGGGAAGTATTTTTGTTCTTCATTAATAGTTTGCGTGGGGTATATTGAATGCAACAGATACTATATTCGTTCTTTCCCAATGAGCTTGTCGATAAGACTTTCATTGTAACCGTTATTGATGGCTAATAATTTAATTGTTTATTTATATTGTTTATTTATATTGTGAAACATAAGCCAAGTGTTTTTATTTTAAAGTTTATACTTTATTCTTTATGATGTTTCACCAAGTGATGTGCGAGAATTCAATCTCAGTTATTGTGTTTAATGTTTAAAATTCAATTCAAGATGGGTAATTTTTCCTCTATTTCAATTACATTATCAAGCAAGAAATTATTGTTGACATTGCAAAAAAAATTCTAGAGGTTTTGTTTCCAAACTTTCTCATTATTTTGGTATACAGCTATTAGCGAACAGGTATTAAACTTTGTTTCGAAATCTAATACTTTAGAATTAATGGGGACGCCACAAGCGGAAAATTCTAGGTGGGCCCTAGGAAAAACATTATTTAAAGTTTGATTCGACTTTGTAATTCTTTCTATAAACTCAATATTGGAAAAACAATGAATAAAAATGTGATATATCATGCCATAGGTTCCTTTGCTATGTAACACATGTTTCAAGCGACACGCTAATTTGTTATTCATACCAGGAAGTTGACTTCTAGCGACTCCCTTAAAGTTTCCATTTTTTGCAGTATATATATATATATATATATATATATATATATATATATATATATATATATATATATATATACAAAATTCTTGTGTCACGGTGTTTGTAATTCAATCCTCCGAAATGGCTCGACCGATTTTCATGCAATTTTGTGTGCATATCGTTTAGGTCTGCGAATCGGACAAAATTTATTTTTCATCCCCCTAAATGTTAACCACTTGATTTTGTTTTTTATTTTTTAGACAAATTTTTTTTTATGATACAGCATTCAAAAATACATACAATCATAAATTTTCATCCATCTACGATTAACCCCTATTAATCCGCAGATCCGCAATAGGGTTGCAAGATGGCATTCGAAAATAATAATAGTCGGTCCGAGAATAGGTCGTTATATATCATTCAAACCTTTAGTGATTGGGGTGGTCTACCCAACATTTTCATAAATTTTTTGGACATGATTTTATATATATATATATATATATATATATATATATATATATATATAAAAGAGGGGAAGTCTTTGCTGACCAGTTAGGATAAAGCTAAGAAAAAACTCGTTGGGTACGCAGCATGCAGAAAGTATACTCTTATAACACTTTTTCCAATATTTCGACAATGTTTATTGTCATCATCAGGGAATGCTACAAAATTATTACAAAGTGAAACCAGGACAATTTGTGGAAAAAAGAACAAATAACTTACAGTGTCCATGAGATTGCAAAGATCTTAAATTAAAATTAATCTTGACGTTCATAAGAAAGTGCACACATTCATAAAAACTTTGTTCTGAATGTGTGCACTTTTTTATGAACGTCAAGATTAATTTTAATTTAAGATCTTTGCATACAATCTCATGGACACTGTAAGTTATTTGTTCTTTTTTCCACAAATTGTCCTGGTTTCACTTTGTAATAATTTTGTAGCATTCCCTGATGATGACAATAAACATTGTCGAAATATTGGAAAAAGTGTTATAAGAGTATACTTCCTGCATGCTGCGTACCCAACGAGTTTTTTCTTAGCTTTATATATATATATATATATATATATATATATATATATATATATATATATATATATATATATATATATATATATATATATAAGATCGAAGGTGTAACGATGGGATACCCCAGTATTATAGAGGAAGCAATAAAAGATCTAGGGTGCTTCTAAAGTTATGCCTTTATTCCAAGTTCAAGCTTTCGTCTGTGTTTACAGACTTCTTCAGGAAAAACTACAAATTATGAAAACATTCCATTTACAGGTCATGGATACATTCGGTCTCTTAAATTTAACTTACCAGAATTAGCATTAAAACTCTAAAAGTTGGCTATCAAAGTTTTCAGGATTCATTTCTTCCATAACCTCATACCTGATGTTGAAGTTTTTGAACAAGTTAGTGTAAAATGGACAAAAGAAACGTCGAACATTAAAACAATTTAAAATTATATACATTACTCCTAATAGTTCCTTTGTTGATTATAGATTCTTACAAACATTGCATGATTAAATTAGGATAATTATTAAAATTAAAATGTGTTCATTCTGTTATACCGGCAAATATCAGAAATGTCAGAATGTCACTGTCAACAAAGTATGTGGCTAAAGTTACACTGGTCGGAACTTTAATAGATTAACATTACTACGTATTATTAGAGGAAGGCAGTTTCTACAATATCAGAGTTGAAAGATTATTTATAGTTTTCTTTCTCTTTCTACATTGCAAAAGTAGTAAAAAACACATTAGTTTTAAAAAAGTTCATAGATAAAACAGGAAAAGTAGAGAAAATTTCACCAGTTCAAATCAATTAAGTAATTTAAAAAAAAAAAAAAGTTCACAACAACAACTATGCGATCAAACAACTGGATTATTAAACAGAATATGTCAAAAAAGATTCAGGAAGCTTTTTTTGTTTAGTGAATTTTTGTTTCAATAGATAGGTATAAATAGAACATAAGTTCTCAACATCTTTCTTATGATTTATACAGTTTTTACAGTTATTAATATAACACATTCCAAGGATTTTTCTTTTATGTATATTCTTCTCGGAGTCAAGAATTATAGTATTGTTGTACTGAACTTTGCGGTCCATTTTGTTGACATGCATACTAAGGCTGGTTGCCTGGGGTTTATTTTTGCAGTCACTTTTGTGTAAAGCTAGTCTTTTACTTAATTTTTGACCTGTTTGTCCATGACCTGTAAATGGAATGTTTTCATAATTTGTAGTTTTTCCTGAAGAAGTCTGTAAACACAGACGAAAGCTTGAACTTGGAATAAAGGCATAACTTTAGAAGCACCCTAGATCTTTTATTGCTTCCTCTATAATACTGGGGTATCCCATCGTTACACCTTCGATCTAATAGTTACCAGTACCCCGTTACTGTCCTTCCTTCTATATATATATATATATATATATATATATATATATATATATATATATATATATATATATATATATATATTTGTTTTCAATACGTACTCATAATGATATTATAATGAAATTTATGTTTTTCTCATAAACTTGTGTCCAAAGCAGCATACATTAAGCGTATGACAACCCCGAGAAAGGGTTTAACGATAGTTGGATTTTCATGAATAAATGAATAGGGTACTAACATACGCTTTTTATGTATTTTGCCTTGATTATTTGAATCCATTAACTGTAATATTCACAGGTCGAGTTACGCTTTTCTAGATATATATTTTAAATTTGTTTGGTCAACATTTTTGATGCGTATTCGCCAAAAAAAGATCAATAATTTGTATTGTTCAAAAATTCATCGGTTTCTTTTAATTGTAATTCAAATATAATCAAAGACTTCTTAGAGGAAAAGCCTATAATAATAATAATATTTATTGATTATTTCCGAATAAGAAAACGACGACTGTTGTTTGGTGTTACTTGAAATATGAACAATATGTATTTGAACTACCTACACGAAAACTATCAATTTTTGGTTGATACATCAAGAGTACCTTTTTACAAGAAAAAATGCTGAAAATGATATTCGTGGCATATTTGCAAAAATATTATATAAAAAAATTAAAACAAAAAATATGTACAAAAAAGGGTTATTCCTGGCATGAAAATCACCCTTAATAGACTCGAAGATTAAATGCAAATTACGTTAAACAAAGTATCTTAGTCCTCCTAGATACAAAATTTGGATATGTTATGATGCCTTTATCATAACTATCACAACAACCTTAATATAATCAAAATAATAAATTTGTGATTCAAATGGATCAGATAATGTGGTACTTGAAAGTAACCTACTTTCATATACAGTTCTTAAACGCTGCAAAGAAAACCTCCATCTTTATGATCAATAGTGTTTAGACACTTGATATTCATTTGCTTTTGAACTTACCTTTTTTGAGAAGCCAATGGGCATAAAGTGTCCCATAGTATGGATCCCTGTTATTCAACTCCATAACCTGCTTGAGCAATTTTCCAACTCTTCTATCACCTGGAGGATGCAGCCTGGCAAGTTCTAAATATGCCTGGGAAAATCTTGGATCTATACTGATACATTTTTTCAGCATAAGTTCTGATTTGGTTGTTCTATTCGTTTTCCTGTGGATATAGAAGAAATATCATGAACAATTGTTTATTTGAGATTGTAAATTAATTGAATTGTTTCATATGAGTAGAATTTCGGTAGAAAAAGTGTTTGAAAATGTCTATTGGCTATCTTTTCATTAATTTACTGAATCAAACTTGAGGTATGAATAGGTGTGCACCAAGGATCGGTATCGGGCCCACTATTATTCAATTTCGCGATGAGATACATTACAGTGAGCATACAGACGGAGTCACCTTGGGATCTGCTTTCTTCCGATGACATTGTTCTCGTAAGAGACAACCAAACTGCCCAGAAAGAATCCCATTAATACTGGAGAACTATCTTGTAGTCAATCAGTATCATACTGTCAACATTCAAGACCACTAGCGAAATGAGTCGATCATTTCAAATACTTGGGTAGATGGGACGGTCCATGCTGATATAACCCACTATTTCATTACCGGATGGATGAAATGGACAAAACTAACGCGAGAGCTGTTAGAACATGATTCTGCTGCATCCAAAAGGAAATTGTGATTAATTATGGTGCCAAATGCTGGACTATGCATAAACTTCATACCACAAAGATACACACGTCGGAGAAGAGGATACTGAAGTGGACATTCTGTTGAATAGGGCGATCTTAAAACTTCCACAGCACATCTGTGGAAGATTACGACCAATCGAAGAAACATATTTCGAACCACTTCTTTGGTGGTATGGACATCTAATGAGAGGACCTTCAGATCACATTACCAAACAAGTCTTGAGCATAAATACCGGTATGTTAGATGTCCATCATTAACAATAACATGACGAAAGACCAATTAAGTGACATGATGATCCAAAATTGACATTTAGGACGAGAAAAGCCAAATCTGAATTTAAGGGGATAAATATAAACCGACAGAGAGAGAGAAAGAGAGAGAGAGACGAGATAACAATAGCCCGTTAAAATATTTTCAAGAATTCCATACAGCCTAGAGAATCATCTAAATTTTATGGGTGCTTTATGACAATACTTATAAAGGGGTGTTGTACGTACATCATATTTTAAAGCGTAGACTTGATTAGTTGATATTATATTTAGTAGTATAATAACCATGCTAATAATAAATGATGAATCTCAGCCCTCTATATTTATGAAATATATTGACGTTCAAAACTTCGTAAAATTAATTAAATTTGAAAAGATAAAAATGTAGAAGTGCGAGAAAGTAATTCTGTGATGAAAACAAGATATGTTTCATCATTAACATCATGTTGATTACCAATGGCAATTCTCCCGATAATTTATAATTGCCAGAATGAAATATGCTGATATGTATATTTGCTAGTCATTGTCATTTGCAGTTAAGCGTAATTATCATTTCAAATTTGCAATTATATATATACACCACTTTCCCATTCTATTCCTGGAAGCTCCACTATTTGTAATGTTATGTATAACCACGGTAACAATTCAAATGTTGCATTATTGGCGTTAGATCCAACAAATACTACAGAATGAATTAACGAGCATTGATTGGTTTCAATAATAACGAAACGAAGTATTTGCAACAGTAAAGTGAAATACGCAATTTATTATGAATGAATCAAATCATATTAAGAACCGTTTTTGTGTAGAAAATACTGATTTTATTTCCATTTTAGAATGAATTCTATAAATCCCACAAATGAACATCTCATTAATTGATGCACTGAATCCATATTAAAAAATAATGGATTAATCGATTGAAAAACCAGAGCACAGACAGATATATATATATATATATATATATATATATATATATATATATATATATATATATATATATATATATATATATATATATATATCTATATATATATAATACAAACCGAAAAATTGAGTCCAGTCTACAGCAAAAACCATATTTTTTAAATTTCTGAAATTTGGTGGGAAGTTAAGTCTGATCATGTAGATTCCCACTAAGACGGGGTTTCTTAAAATTCCGCCGTTAAGGGGTTGAAAAAGGGTGAAACGTGTTTTTTGAAGTTTCTCGCAAAATAATGGACTTAGCGATCCCGTTCTTCCACTAGAATGTTAAGTAAAATTAACTCTGGGAAGTAGTTTCTCAGTTTTTTGAAATTCCATCATTTAGGGGTGCAAAAGGGGTAAGTCTGTTTTTTTTATATTGGCTATTTCCGGCAAAATAATCGACTTAGCGATTCCGTTCTTCCACTACAATGTTCCTTATAATTTTATTAAAAAACCATTTTCTGCATTTTTTGATGTTGTATCATTTAGGGGTTGAAAGAGGGTGAAATGTGTTTTTCGTATATTGGCTATTTTTGGCTGATTCTCGCAAAATAATGGACTTAGCGATCCCGCTCTTTCACGAAAATGTTAAGTAAAATTAACTCTAGAAAGTAGTTACTCAGTTTTTTGAAATTCCATCATTTAGGGGTGCAAAAGGGGTAAGTCTGTTTTTTTTATATTGGCTATTTCCGGCAAAATAATCGACTTAGCGATTCCGTTCTTCCACTACAATGTTCCTTATAATTATCTTGAAAAACCACTTTCTCCATTTTTCAAAATTCGATCATTCAGGGGTTGAACGGGGGTGGAATAAATTTTTGGTATTATTACGAATTACGAATTACGAATATGAACTATATCTTAATAAATTCATACGTATACATATATGGATACGCGGGCGAAGCCGCGACGGGTCCCGCTAGTATATATATATATATATATATATATATATATATATATATATATATATATATATATATATATATATATATATATATATATATATATATATATATATATATATATATATATATATATATATATACAAAGTATAAACTTTAAAATAAAAACACTTGGCTTATGTTTCACAATATAAAAAATCTTTAGATACTGTACTTAGCAGTAATAAAAAGTCGACATGTTTCGAGCTATGAACTCATTATCAAGTTTTTTATATTGTGAAACATAAGCCAAGTGTTTTTATTTTAAAGTTTATACTTTATTCTTTATGATGTTTCACCAAGTGATGTGCGAGAATTCAATCTCAGTTATATATATATATATATATATATATATATATATATATATATATATATATATATATATATATATATATATATATAGTATGAAAAGATATCGACCGAACGGTATGAAATAGTAAGGAGGTTTATCGGGTGTGTGGTCTGTTATATATAAAAGAAAACTCTACTATTTCTAGCTACTCAATATTTCGTCAAACTTCATTGACATCATCAGGAGTCTACTGTAAAGATTGAAAATGAAACGAAAATAACACCAGAATACAAAAACCACAAACAACTTACAGTTTAAGAGTAAAATTCAAGTACACAAGGCATCACTTCAACATGTTAAACAGTCCTGATCACACAATGGGAACAAATCTACCTAACAACTGGTCTAATTTTTTTCATTCTCATAGAGATAACACAAATATGCGGTGGTTTTATTAATTCATTTTCAAACTAAATGAAACAAAAAAAAGGTTACGACGACACGTTAATTTTGACTGTACAATCAGGGTATAAAATAATAAATTCTTTATTTAGCCAAATTTAAAATATTACTGTAAATGCTGCTTAACTGACCTGTATCGGACTTAAAATTAGTAATTTTTTTCTCATTCTTTATGCAACACATTTCATACATTACAGTAGACTCCTGATGATGTCAATAAATTTTGACGAAATATAGAGTAGCTAGGAAAAGTAGAGTTTTTTATATATAACAGACCACACACCCGATAAACCTCCTTACTATTATATATATGTTACAGTCAATATATGAAATTGGGCATTATATAAACTGTCTAGCCGGTATATATATTGCCTGAAGTGCTCCGCTATATATGAAATAAAGCACAAATTATAAACTGACTAGACATTATATAAAACGCGCGTAAAGAGTTAGTCAGTTTATTTTGTTTATTGTTTTCAACCGCCAGGTTATTTTATAGTTGTAGTTATTATCATTAAACGTTTACTAACAATGGAAGAAGACGAAATTAAAAGGTAAAAGTACATTATTAATCACAACATAAGTGATTTATTTAACACATTCATATGAAAATTCGTATTATTTAGGTATTCTTTCAAACAACCTCTAAATTAAAATTGAAAAGTGAACTATACAGGGCAGCATTTATTATATTTAAATATTAAAATATAACAATGATAATGGTTTTTCAGATTTTATAAAGAATTTTATAAAAGGAAAAGTAATCTTGGTGAAAATTGTCGAAGTTTAAATCTTGAAAAGTACAATAAACTAATAGAAGAAGTGAAATTTTCTAAGTGATTCTTCACATCCACATGTGGACATAGGTGATACAGTAAGAATCCCTGTTTCAGAGGTGGATAGAGGGCGAGGGGATCCTAGATCTATCTTAGGAATAGTCAAAGAAGTAACCAAAGAGGGCTTTTTCAGATTAGCCACGAAAAACGGCATTCTTTCAAAATTATATTCCAGGGCAGAATTTAGTACCTGCCCAATTAATCTTATGGAATTAAATACTTGCTTCGACAACATACTGACCCTTCGAACTGCGGCAAAATTGGAGTCAATTGGGCATGGGCAAGGTTTTCGAAGATGCCATTGTAAAAGCAACAAATGTGCATCGAATAAATGCTTTTGTAAAAACATGAAGTTTTATGCACTTCAAAATGCCACAGTAGCCTTGCCATAACAAATAATTTTTAATGTTTTTTAAATGTTTTGATGTTTTTTGTTTTTTTAAGGTTTTAATGTTTTTTAATAAGTAGAGTTTTTAATGAGCATCGAAATAATTATTTCATTTGCCATAATTTGATAATATTTGGGTATAGTTCAAAATTCTATTACGGTCCTGTTTGTAGATGTAAATATTGAATTATTTCACAAACTGCCTAAAATTAAGTACGCAATATAATACGGCCGACGCTGTTATATAATGACTAGTCGATTTATGAAAGAAATATATTTTATCTAAACGGTCTGATATGGGCAGTCTGTATATAAACGGCGTCTTTTCACAAATTGACTGTAACATATATATATATATATTTATATATATATATATATATATTTATATTTATATATATATATATATACAGGTATATATATATATATATATATATATATATATATATATATATATATATATATATATATATATATATATATATATACCGGGTGTCCACGGACGGGGCTCGCCCCTATAACATTTTTGTATTCGGAGATAATGAAATGAAATTTAGAGGATCTGTTTATCGCATACAACTGCATTTTTTGACAAGTAACTCAACTTCATGCAACTTTCGGTTTTACCGGAAGTGACATAAACTTTCGATGTTTAAATGGGAACACCTGGTATATTTTCAGTTTTTTTGTCTCCATATGACATTTAGAATACAACTATGTATCATTTGTTACTTTTTGTAACCGTTTTTTTTTCGAAATAAATTTTCATTCTAGAGCGCTATGGATGCGTTCAAATAACTAATTTCGGTCCTAAAATGTATGTTAAAATACAACATTACTGTTTTCGATCAGGATGTTTCAGCTATGCTACGTTTGATTTTGACCCTTTTATTACTATTTTTTTTCAAATGGCAACATGGTGGCTCGTCGGGTTAAAAAAAGGATATTTTTATTACGATTAATTTGATACCGCACTCTAGGTATTAGGTCGAAAGAAAACTTTCGATAAAAACCTGAAATCCCATAACCTTAGAACTTTCTTGAGATGAGGAATCTCATTGAGATTAGAATAACATTTGAAATCATCGAGTAGCCTGGGATCAACACAACTGAAACAAGTCCGAAGCCACGCCCACAAATCTACGTCCCAGGACAGTAAACGGGGCAATTTTAGGGCCAAAATTATTCATTTGAACGCATCTATAGCCTTCTAGAATAAAAATTTATTTCGAAATAAAATAAAACAACAGTTTCAAAAAGTAACAAATGTCATATGGAGACGGAAAAACTGAAAATATACCAGGTGACTCATTTAAAAATCGACAGTTTATGTCACTTCCGGTGAAACCGGTAAACCTCATCCGGTAGGAAGCATTCTTGACGGCATTGGGTAGGTTCTGTTCCGATCGGCAAAACGGTTCGCACGAATCGGGCGCACCAAGTTTTTGACGTTTTGTATGAGCCCCGAATGGTCCGGATTTCTATGGAAGAATGAACCTGGTAACTGTCAAGATCGCAGAGGTACGGTTCAAAGCAAAAAAATTTAAAGAATTACGGACGAATTTTGACTAGTACCTACTTCATATTATTTTTTCATATTGAGGTAATTATTTTCGCTTGTCGATTCCTGTGTTACTATACAATGTCTGCATATGCAGAAGTAAAACTTTATCAAAATGTTTCAACTGGAACTCTTTTGCATTTCCCTCACTCCGAATCCGTTAAGATATCAAACTAGGATACTAATCGAAGTTCTGCAGAAAGTGACAAATGAAGTTTGTATAAAACTCTCAAGTTTCGGAATTTCTGCTGCAAATTTCAATAGAATTCACATCAAGTACTAAGTCTGATCGAAGAAACATCGCTCTATTCATGAGACAGCCATTTCACGCTAGATTTAATGACTGCATTTCCTGAACACTCCTGAATTGCGGTCGTTGCGGTTGATCTTTCTGGAGTCCATTCTGTGCCCTAAAAACGCATGCGGCTTCCCGGTGCATTTCGTGCAACCTGAAATTCGGTCTATCGATTATTTTACCGCTATAGAAGTTTATTCAGTTCCCGAAATGAACAGCAATTTATTCAAACAAAGAACCCCAACTATTATTGAATCTATTACAAAAAGAACAAAACCAATTAGAGACAAAAACAACCGTTGAACACTTAAACTCCCGCAAACAATGTTTGTTAAATTTATTTATTCATTTTTGTTTCCTGAATAAGTGTAATTGTGGACGATTGTTGAAAGGATTATTGAAACTTGTTCACCGTATGTTATCTTGAATTAATTGGAGTGAACTCTGGAAAATATACTCGATAAAAAGTCTTCGATTGCGAGTGAAATATCAATATTTTCAGGTTTTTCATGGTATAGAAGAAATAGTTTGTGGTATTTGTATGAAACAGATTGAGTTTACCTACAGAGGACTTGACTGGTAGTTGATATTTTCGTAAGTAATTGCACAAGTGCATCAAAATTACCGATAATTTTGCATGACAGCGTGTTGTCAAAAAACTGCATGAGTTCATTTTCATTTTTTTTTCTCCAAAATATGAAAATGACCGAATGCAGTTTTTTAAAGACAACACGCTGGAATGCGAAATTATCCGGTTATTTTGATGCACGAGTGTAATTTTGGGGAATATTTCCCGAATAAACTTTCAACTTGTCAAACTGACGTTAGTAATTCATAAATTCTCGTCTTGTCATCGATAACCGTAATATGAACTATGCTACTATGCAATTATCGGTCTACAATGCAATTATCGCAGGGCTCTTTCGCTTTCTACAATGCAATTATCGCTGTAATTTTCGATAATTGCATTCCATTTACAAAGGATTTTTGACAGGAGGGAAGTATTCGTAAGTAATTGCACAATTGCATCAAAATTACCGATAATTTTGCATGACAGCGTGTTGTCAAAAAACTGGATGAGTTCATTTCATTTTTGGACACCGAAGGTGGAGGCTCTTTCTCCAAAATATGAAAATGACCGAATGCAGTTTTTTGAATACAACACGCTGGAATGCGAAATTATCCAGTTATTTTGATGCACGAGTGTAATTTGGGGGAATATTTCCCGAATAAACTTTCAACTTGTCAAACCGACGTTAGTAATTCATAAATTCTCAGCTTGTCATCAATAACGGTGATATGAACTATGCTAAAATGCTACTAGCTCTTTCGCTTTCTACAATGCAATTATCGGGGGTAATACCAACTAGAGCTCAGATTTAGCCGGATATTTTTTCGTCGTTGTTTTCGAATACTTACTTTCATTGGCAATTTAACTCGATCTGTTCAGACAAAATCACTCGAGCTACGCTCTCGTGATTTTGTCAGAACAGCTCTCGTTAAATTGCCAATGAAAGTAAGTATGAGAAAACAACCACAAAAAATATCCTGCTAAATCTGAACTCGCGTGGTATTTGGTACGACAATTCCATGAATTATTGTTAATACCAAATCAGTGAAAGGATTGAAAGTAACATTAAATTTTTCGAAATACATGGTTTGCTACATTTTCGCGGTTGTGTTCCACATTGTTCTCACCACATATTCTTTATAATCTTTCCCATTCTGTTTCTTCATATTAAAGCCCCAGTCCATCAATATTCCTGCCACATTTTCCACTGACTGTTCGGTTTCCAAATTGAAGTTTCGTTGTTTACAAAATTCGCTAAATTGAATCCAAATGGAATAATAACTTTTTTCTGTATTTTCAGGAGTTGATTTTTCGTACTCCCTTATTATTTCTGCCTCGCTAATATTTCCAAATCTCAACATATTTACTGGAATATTAGGTATTTGTTGTAAAATTCTGTTTTCGACATTTACAATTGTCAAACTGATGCAACGCTTGCTAAACGAATAATTGCTAGCGTTGGTAAGGTAACGTAATTTATCCGATATTTTTATCCACTTGCATTTCTGTTCCTATTTATTCGATAGCAAACTACGATTTTCGTTCTCTCAAATGAGAATTATTATACATGAGTGGAATTGTCGCTGTAATTTTCGATAATTGCATTCCATTTAAAAGGGATTTTCGACAGGAGGGAAATATTCAGTTTAAATGGTAATGTGATGCACACTTTATTCATGAGGAATTTCTAAGGTGGTTTAAATGGTATTTAAAGGTATTTAAAGGAATTTATAGGTGTTTACAGGTTTTACAGGTATTTACACGTATTTATAGGCATTTACAGGTATTTACAGGCATTTACAGGTGTTTACAGGTATTTACAGATATTTACAGGTAATTACAGGTATTTACCCACGATCTCTTCATCAAAGTGTGTTTTATATAAGGAGATATCTAACTACAACGATAAAATTTTCAAAAGTAAAGATGGCACCACTTTAGGTGGGTAACATATGAAGAACCTATATGGTCAAGTTCCAAGTCCAAGAGTTGTGCCCTGACGAAATTATTAGGAGTAAAAAAAATACACTTTCAAATATCTTTCTACCTGTATACCATCACATAAAAAACCAAATACAGTGTATTCTACATATATATTTCATATATAAAATTGAAATTAGATTTAGTAAGAATATTGTTTGAACTCACCTGTAAAGTTGCCCCAAGTTGAAATGAGCATTCAAGTGGTCAGAGGAGTATTGAATGGCATCTAGGAAGTGTTGTTCTGCTTCCTGCTCGTTACTTACTAGAGTTCCCAAGTTATTGTGGGCGCTAGCATAGGTGGGCCACAATCTGGAATATTGAAAGGCTATAAATTATCTAGCCAAGCGTATATCAGAGCATAGGGATATTATTAGAGTCCGATTAAGGTTGTCACTAGCTTACGTACCGAAGCATTCTAATTACCTGAAAGTTGGTTAGCGATGTACATAGTAGATCCAGTTTGGGATTACTGTTATAATTAATTACTGTTATGGAATTCCAAGAATGTATACATTATATATATATATATATATATATATATATATATATATATATATATATATATATATATATATATATATATATATATATATATATACATATACAGTGGCGTAGATAGCTTTTTGCGATGGGGGGGGATATGACTTAGTGCAAAACTTCATAAGTTTTTCTTCTAAAGTTCTACTCTTGTTGATAAAACTAATCTTTCATGTAGATAGTACAAAATAAGAAGAAATATTAAATTAAATTGCAAAAAATTGAAATTATTCGAATTGGAAAAAAATTATCAAGAATTAGTGAAAAATTAAATTATATTAAATTGGATATATAAATCATTGAACATATTCTTGGGAAAATTAGAGAAGAAAATCTAATTTTCGGCGTTTTTCGACATTCATGACTTCGTCAGCTGTGATTCCAATGTCACGATGAACTGCCAGAGCAGCCAAACCTTTCAAAAACAAAAAATTAGAGTTTTTAATTTGCTATGAATTTTATATATTCAGAAGGGTCATTACAAGTCCACTTCTTTTATCGTGCTCCTTTGAATCGTGTCTATTCGCTTCAAACGTCGATACCGGCAGCATAGCTAATATTCTGAACAACATATTGATATTCGAAAAAAAATTTCTAGGCAATCATCAAGCTCTATTATTGAAGTTTTAGGCTTAACATCGCCTTTACGAATTAAATATTTCTTCCACACTTTCAAGTTACGAGAACAGCAAGTGTGACAGTAAAAAATTTTTGATAAAACTCATCAGTTTTGATGAATGTATCAACTGCTTTGTCAATTTCGTATAAATCATGCTTGAAAAACATCGAAAATCTTTCTAATATATTAGGTCTAGTTAAAAAGTGCTTCTTTGTTCAACTTTTCTCAGCAGTCTCGGAAAAATATGAGCAAGGTGTCACTCGATTCGGAATAGCATATAGACGTTTTTTGAGAAAAATAAAAATTCGCTCGCGAAAATTGTGAAAGTAAACAATATACTGAAAAAAGGGGGTTTGGTTCTTTGCCAATATGTCAAAAATTAATAGAGATTCTTGAAATCTGAAAAAAGATTCGAAAAGAAGAGGAAATTTCCCAAAAAAAGACCCAACTACTGGAACTGTAGGATCAATATTCATAATTTTCTCAGATAGGTAAAAATATGGCCGACAACGGGTAATTTGGTTTGGGCAAGTCACGCCCATTTGGGACACTTCAACAATCATTTTTCCATATTAAATATGAAAATTAAGGAATGAAAAATTCAGACTGTTACTAAATCGGTGAATGAGCAATAATCCAGCGATAATAGCGATTTTTGAATTAGTTATGCAATAGTTAATTAACAATTTTTTGGTACTTGAACATGAAAAATTGTAAGTGTGATAACTGTTCACTATGAATCTGAAATTATTAATCCTACAGTTCCGGGAGACTTTCTTTTAGAAAGTTTCCTCTATTTGTATATGTATTTAAATATCAAAAATATCAATTAGTTTTTGAGATAATTTTTTCTTTCAGTAAATTCATTATAACTTTTACAATTTTCAAGAACGGAACTTAAATTTTTTCAAAAAATATCTTCATGCTCTTTTGAATCGAATGACACCTTGTTCTTATTTTTCCGAGACTTATGAACAAAATTGAACAAAAAAAGCAATTGTTAACTAGACTATA
>JARQZK010003667.1:495000-502500 GCA_030704885.1 Cynegetis impunctata
TAAGATATCATTTGCTAAATGGTGAATTCTTTATTGCTACTATTTCTTCAGAATGAGGCTGTGCTCTCTTAAGATAGCAGTGTTCTCGTATCCAGATTCAGAGCTGAACGACAAAAATTGACAATATCCCACTACCTCCAGTGTTTAACAATGATTACAAGAAGATTGAAACAGTTGATTTGGGATAAGTATCAATAATATTTACTGTTGTTGATAAGAAAACAAAGAAACAACAAGAAAAACTCACAAGAACAAAGTCAACACTGACATTTTAACATTAATGAGAATAGTCTAAAACATTGAAGAAATTGTTTAAATAAATTGAAATTCAGTCATCATTGGGAAGGGCGAAAAAAAATTACAATTTCAGATATGCGAATATTATTTTAAGGCTAGAGAAGCGAGCAAGATTGACATTTAGGTAGGTACCATCTACAGTCAAACACATGAAGTTCATGTTATCATATAATGATATCCACGCTCTCCAAACTTCTTCACATAGCATGGAAGGTGTGAATTTTCTTAAGGCTTTAATTATATTCATTAGGGCTTAATAAGTGTGAACTATAGGCGTGACGTGGGTAAATAATAAATATTGGTCCAACAGTTCGGAAAGTTGAGACTTTCTATTAGGAAATTTCATCATCTTTTAGAATTTCTTTTCATTTTTCAAAAAGCTCTATTAGTTTTTGAGATATCTGGAAAATTTGACTTTTTTCAGTTAATTGTTTATAACTTTTCAATTTCCTCCAGCGAAACTTTATACTGAAAAACATCTACATTATATTCCGAATCGAATGACACCTTCGCCATATTTTTCCAACGCTACTGAAAAAAGTTGAACAAAAAATTATTGTGTCGTTTCATGAAACCATAGGTATAACTAAAAATTTTTCGAAAAAATTTGATTTAGGACATTCTTGCGTTTTTAATCTTGACTTAATCATTGAAAAATGGAAATGATAATGGGAAATCAATAGTAGACAAAATATTCAATAATAAAATTTAATTTCAACTCGCGTATTAGAGTAGGTACGTAATACATAATTAATACAATCATTTAGATGATAGACGCATATTAAAAACTAAGAGCAATATTTATTTAAATCATTGAATCTTTGTCAACTTCAATTATTCAATAACGACCGGTTTATTCAACTCACTAGCTGTATCGTTATCCATCACGATAAAGTGAATAATAAAAAACAATCACATTAATATACAGATCAAAACACAGAAATACTGCGGATCATTTGCACGAGTAACAGACCTTTTCATCATCTGACATGCGCAAGCGCAGCAGCCATGTTGAAAGAGAGGTAGTTTAAAAGTTTCCTACTGTTTTGTACCAAATGATTTGGAAAGAAATATTTTCTCCACAGTGAGTTGATTATTATAATAATAATAATAATAATTTTATTGATCCATTCAGACATCGACAAATATGTATTGGACAAGTCAAGTTGTATATAGGACATACAAATTTGTATATAGTACACACACAAAACAAAAATAACACTACACTCAAACCATCAAACAAATTGATTCACGTTATAGTCAGACATGAACTCCTCAATACTATAGTAGCCCCTGGAAGAAAGTATTGACTTCACTCTGCTCTTGAACCTACTTTTATTAAGGTTTCTTATACTCTCTGGCAAATGGTTGAAGAATTCTATCCCCTGATATGTGGGAGATCGCTCGAATTTTGTTGTACTTTGTCTCGGGATATACAAAAGATTACCATTCCTGGTAGGATAATCGTGGTAATGTGAATTCCTCACAAACTTCGGGCAATTCTCCTTGATGAGGATTAGACATTTTAATATGTACAAACATGGAAAAGTCAGAATCTTGTGAAAAATAAAGCATGGCCTACACGATTCCTGCGAAGATAACCCGAACATAGTTCGAATTATTCTCTCCTCTGCGGTGAAAATTCTTCCACTGTTTACAGAATTTCCCCAGAGAACGACATTGTAGGACATATGACTGTATACAAGACTGTAGTATACTGTCAACAAAGACTCAGTTGGCATTGAGAACTTCAGACGTGAAATTGCAAATCTTGATTTATTCAATTTTTTACTGAGGCTATCGATATGATCCGTAAAACGTAAGTTTTCATCTACATGTATACCCAAGAATTTTGTGGTTCGAGTGGATACAGTATTTGCTCCATTCATGTCGAATTGGATAGTGTTTGGAGTGTTTTTCGTATTAAAATATATACACTCTGTCTTGGAGATATTTGAAATCAGACAATTTTGCTCACACCATCTATCCAAGCATTCCATAATCTTTTTAGTGGATATAACTAATTCTTCACGATTACGACCTGTAACCACTAGTGAAGTATCATCAGCAAACAGAGCCAATAGTTCAGTATTGATATGTTGGGGCATATCATTGACGAATAATAAAAATATTAATGGCCCCAATACTGACCCCTGTGGAACACCTATGTTCAAGGTATGCTTTTCAGAAAAACTGTTTTCCACTTTAACAAGCATTTGTTTATGATGGAGATAATCACACACCCAATCCAAGAATATTCCCCTGAAACCCAAGTTATACATTTTACTTTCAATGAAGTCCAAATTAATAAAGTCGAAAGCGCGGGACTAGTCGAAAAAGAGTCCAGCAACTTGTTTTCCTCTACCCATATTGATGTAAATATTCTCAATTAGGCTGCAAGCTGCCGATTGAGTCGATTTACCAGTTCGAAAGCCGTGCTGGAATTCGGTAAGAATGTCAAATCTAGATAGAAAGTTGCATATTCTATTGTACACTACTTTTTCTATATGTTTCGAGAATACACTAAGAATTGAGATCGGCCTATAGTTAGCTATATTCTCAGGATCATTCCTCTTGTAAACAGGAATGATAGTTGCTAATTTCAAAATTGAGGAAAATTTACCGGAAGTTATAGAAAAATTTATCAAATATGCTAGATGCTCAGCTACAGAAGTGCGAACAGATTTCAGGAGTTTGGTTGAGATATTGTTAATACCAGTGCTATTTTTATTCTTCAAATCATTGATAACTGTAATGACTTCCTCAGTTGTTACCGGGTTGAAGAAAAATGTGTTTTCAACCATTGAAGAAACAGTACATGCTTTTGACATTGAATCACCGAAGTGAGATTGTAGGTTTTCTTAAGTAATGTCAGCAAAGTAATCTCCAAAAATAATTGCTGGAGCTGTATATACCTTATTTTCCACATTCAAGTGTATATTTTTGTGTTTTCTAGTCCTACCAATTTCTTGATTAACTAAATTCCATACAGTTTTTTGTTTATTACTAGACTCGCTTATCAGTTTTTCGTTAAATTTAAATTTAGCTTCGGTGAGTATTCTGTTATAGTATTTTTTAGCATGTCTATAATTTTCTCCAGACCCCTCGTTACCAACATTTTTACTCAACCAAAATAAGTCTTTCAGTTCTCGGCTAGCTTTCCTGATAGTGGGTGTGATCCAGTTGGGTGCTTTCCGCGAAAATTTACTGTTGCTGCGTTTTAACGGGCGGCATTCATCTAGAGTATATACAAATATATTGACAAAAGATTCAAAAGTAGAGTCAATGTCATCTTCAAGATATATACTACTGAAGTCAGTGTCGCACATTGAAGAGGCGAATTTTTCCATATTACAATCATATTTTGGGCGCAGTCAATGAGATAATCGACGTTTAGGTCACCACAAAGAAATATAATGTCATGTGCACTTACATATTCCAGAGGAACAAATTATTGATGGAGCTGTACTTGTTCACAATTAAAATGAAGCATGTAACTGTGAACAATCAAAAAAGAGGATGAAGTATCATGGGCGTTCGCAAAAAAGCAAAAAAACACTAGATTATTGCGGGGTTATACATCAATCTAATCGTAGTATCTGAGTAAAATGAAGTTAATTTTTAGGTATTAAGTAAATATCTCCCAATTAACTAGGATTATATCTTATTAGCACATGTATTGGCTTTAAATGACTTATATCGATACCACTCTTACATTACATACTCCATAACAACACCGTTTTTCATTCATTTCCGTACAAATAAGATAATTATAGTGGACTTACAGCATGTATTTTTGAATTAAGATACTTATTGTTTTGTGGTTAGTTTTTCTAAACGAATATTATTTATTTCACCTTTGTTGATTTTAATCATTACAATGGTATTTTACTATGCTTGTGTACATAAAACAGTACGAAAAAGATGGCGGATACTGACGCATGCGCACAAAAAATTATAAGTGATGAAAAGGTCTATTGAGAATATAAACACGGTCAGCTGATATGAGCGCCGCCATATATGGCATTGGCTGCTCTGCCATGCGCCTGTAATGCGAGACGCAATAGATGGACGAAAAATTTTGGGGAGATGGGGAAAATAAAAGTTTCTCTTTTAAAAGCACTTGTTGACTAGACTATTATTACAAAAAGTCAAAAGATATTGCACCACGCAGTTCCTATAGCATTTAAATAATTTTGTAGTCCCCCTCTGAAACAATCCGAGCTACTTATATACAGTAATCCTTGTAATACACTTCCCCATTGTCGAGTCCGTTTTCGCATTTCGATATTCTTAGTCCAACATGAAAACGCCCCTCGCTGCGATCTTCTTAATTTATAGACTTACCTCAACCGAACGGTTCAAAGTAGGTGGAATACTCACTTCAAAGCTATGTGGTAATGGGTCCTCGCTAATTCAGGTCTCGCAGAGTCCCTCAGAAAGTTCGCGTAGTTGTAATGCATCTTGGCGTTGTGGGGTAACGTCATTAATCCCGCTCTGCAAAAAATAAAAGTTAACATTTACTTTCCGAATTAACAGGGATCCCTTTGCGGTTGATTCTTCCTCTCGTACGTAGCACTAGAAGCTTTGAGTTGAATAACGGCCCCTCAGATTCAGTATGCGAATGATATTCTATTATTATTATTATCAAAGCGTAAGTTCGCAAGATTCTGTTACAAGATGAAGGGAAATTAGAGAACACCTCATACTTTGCGAAGAGAAGTTAGTTTGAATAATCCTGAGCTGGATAGCGGTGTATCATTAATATTAAAGTTGAAGTTTGTATACGGTAAGCGGTAGGTGAGTGTCAACAACGTTTCATAAATAGCTAATTATATGAATACGAAGGGTTACGAAAATTTAACGCATATTAGTCTGCAACAGTAATATTATCCTGTTATTGAAGCTACGTTATATTCAATGAAATTAGTGAATATGTATATTCTATATAATAATATACAGTGCGGAAAAAAAGTATGGACTTACCCTAATAATTTGGTAGGTTTTATGGAAAACGCTCGATCAGATCGATTAAGTTTTTCTGTTTCCTACATTTTGAACAAATTATTTTGTTCTTTCAATGACATCTGTCAAAAATATGACGTCATCAACATTTTTCTCAAATGACAGTATAAAGCATGCGATACATCGTTTGAACGCTCTAGCTTCACTCAGTATGTTTCTAAATCTTTATGCGATTTTGCAGCTATGTTTCAAAATGGCAGCCGTCCAAAACTTCTATTTTAATGCCATTGAGATATCGAATTTCGTTTTTCTCCATGGAATTAAAAAACAAGCTCAGGCCAAAAAACTTAATGTAAGAACAGGAATTGAATGATAAAGCCTTAGTACTGTCTCAGTAGGATGATTGATTGTTTCTTTTCTGATAAATCGAAACAGAGTTATTCATAATATAGTTTTCACAATTGGATGGCCGCCATTTTAAAACGGAGCAACATAATCGCATAAAAATCTAGCATACTAAGTAAAGAAAAACCTTTCAAATGATGTATCGTATGTCATATAGTGTCATTCAAATATGACGATGACGTCATATTTTTGACAGATGTCATTAAAAGAACTAAATAATTTGGCCAAAATGTAGGAAACAGAAAAACTAAATCGAGCGTTTTCCATAAAACCTGAAGGCTACCAAATTATCAGGGTAGGTCCATACTTTTTTTTTCACACTGTATATATATATATACAGTGTGAAAAAAAAGTATGGAAATATATATATATATATATATATATATATATATATGTCACCGTAAAATGACAAGATCCGCAAGTTTATAAATTTCCTAGAAAATATATAAACCTTCGTAGGATTCTAAACGAGATATAAATTATATTATTTTACGCCCACATTTACGCAAATTTATCAATTTGCGACGTCTCGTGGTGAATTTATAAACTAATGGATATCAATTCGTAAGATTCTAAATGGTTCGACCAATCATAGAAGAACTTTTAATTTATCGCTTCTTCAAAATACGGCAAATAACACACTGCCCTCTGATTGGTTGATGTTGATAGTGGCAATGCTTTTGTCCCTTTAGTTACAATCAGACTTGCCAAACCACAAATTTATCAGTTTCGATTATCCACCTAACAGTATTATTACTTTATAACTAGGTAGGTACCTATAATACACTTTACCAAAATAAAACAGAAATCGTGTTCTACGATATATAAAGAGGTTTAATAACCTTAGCAGAATGAAACTATTTTCACAGTTCTAACACCACAACAAAAACTTTACAAAAACACACGAGCTACCGGTTTGTTTATGTTCCGTGGTGAACAATGACGGTGGAGAGGAAGGAGCAGGAACATGTGACTTCATCAACCAATCAGAGCGCATATGGAGTTTGGTTATTGCTTGCTTATTATTTTACGCCTGAGTTTAGAAAGTTTATCAATTTGCGAAAATGTGGAAGTAAAATAATACAATTTATCTCTCGTTTAGAATCCCACGAAGGTTTATAAATTTCCTAGGAAATTTAAAATTTTGCGGATCTTGTTATCTTCCGGTGACATATATATATATATATATATATATATATATATATATATATATATATATATATATATATATATATATATACACTGATTTATTTAAATATGTATATATATATAATATATATATATATATATATATATATATATATATATATATAAATATGTATATATATATATATATATGTATATATATATATACCTATATAATATGTATATATATATATGTATATATATATATATATATATATATATATATATATATATATATATATATATATATACCTATATATATATATATAAGGTTAAGAACAGATAGATTACATTTATTGGATTGGCAAGGATAGATTCATCATTTCGTCATAATGATATGAATTAATTAATTAGTAGTATTATATTATTATAATATAAAATAAAAAATTTTCAATATGCTGCAACACACATCGCATTCCTCTGGAAACATGACACCATAAATACTAATGTTTTGTAGGCTCTCGACTTCCTTGATGATTATTATCATTTTAACGTAAAAATATAAATTGTGAATTATTGAAAATTTTCTAGGTAATGTATGGTTTAATTGTTACAATATATTTGATTATGATTGTTAACCTCACATACATGGTATTTTGAGACTTTTGTAGATTCTGTTTTATTTTGATACATTTTTGTTATCAAATT
>JARQZK010003667.1:507500-520172 GCA_030704885.1 Cynegetis impunctata
CTATTAACGGAAACGGAATCGGTTTAATGATTATCTTCAATTGTGATTCATCGAACCATATTTCATTAAATCTCTTTTCTAATATTGCTCCTCCTCTCAAATAATGGAAAGTAATTCGAGTTGACGCAAATTTTGGAAAGGGCCCAAATGAGGCTCATCAGTTTCGCGCTTCATTTTGTCCGGACTTAGATCAAGCTCGATGGCACCTGTGAGATTAATGCCATATTGCCAATTAATCATTTTGTACAAATCGATGAACGCTGACGATAATTGGGTTTATCACGCCAGGAATAGGAGAGATTAAATAGCTCTAGATTGTATAAACATAGAATTAGGCCTTCCATAATTATGAATTGAATATAAAGCTACAGTTCCACCGGAAGAACTTTGAAGAAGATTTTGTTGCTGAGTGTTTCTCCTTGTTGCCAAAAGTAGAAACTTATGGCAACATCCGTGAACTTGTTTTTTCCACTGAAGCAACTGAAATTGTCAATAGTTGCATAATGATTAGTAGAAACAATCAACATTTGTCGCCGAAACATAAAGAAACTTTAAGGAACATTTTGGAACATTTACGGAAACAAGCAACAGCAACAAAAATGTTCCTCAATTTTTCTCCGGTGGAACTGTAGCTATATAGTTATTCGTTTTCGTACTTCACTGCACACTGAAAATCCGCTCAAAATGGAAACCAGCGACAAGTAGGAACAGTCAATATTAGTTGACGACAAATAAAATAAAATTAAGGAACATTTAGAAACATTTACGGAAACACGGAACAGCAACAAAAATGTTCCCCCGGGGGAATCGTAGCTTGAAGGGTGACAAGTACCAACAGTCAACATTTGTTGCCGAAACATAAAGAAATGTTAAGGAATATTCAGGAATATTTGGGAACATTTTCGGAAACACCCAACACAAACAAAAACGTTCTACAATATTCCTCATTGTTCCTCCAGTGGAACTGTAGCTTAACAGAGTAGGGGAAGTCCGGGCAAAGTGGACACCTTAACGTTTGATGGACTCTAGGAAGATAACCAATAGGCATATAAATAAAACAAATGTTCAATGAGAATCAACATTTATTTAAGTTTTCAATAAAATTAACAAAAATTGTTTAATAGCAGTTATTTAATTTTAATTGTCAATAATATTGCAACATGTGCCGGTATCCACTTTGCCCTATAGGTCGGGTAAAGTGGATAGGACGATAGGGCAAAGTGAACACAAATACTTAGCCTAGTTTCACAAATCAGTGCAGATATCACGAAAAAATAAGCATATTCCTTCATAAGCCGTGCATTTTTCGTGACTCCATTGCTTACATTTATCACATTGGATCCAATCATCAACCGGTTTTTTATGTATTTCTATATAGTTCTCCCCGCAATAATAGCATACACACTGTAGAGGTGAAATAACTTTTTTGTCTGTTGTCGGACGTATGTGGCCAACAAAAATTTTTAGCCAATCCTAAAATATTTCTTCATTTATCCATCCCGAAGCTGAAAAACTTCCTCGAGTCTCTGGAGGAGAACCATCTAGAAGGCGATCTTGCATCCTTTTACGTGCAACTATCATAAACGGTGGAACGAATGATCCAGAAGCGTTGCAGCAACACACGACTGTCGTAGTTTGTCCACGTTCTGTGCTGGAAATGACTCCAACTTGCTTCTTACCTTTAACTGAAAGAACCTTGGGTGGTTTATTTGTCGAGGTCTGGATGCCAGTTTCATCTACATTATAGATTCTGGTACCATCAATTTGACACTTCTCAATTTGTTCACCTAACAGTTTATAGAACCTTTCTACTTGAGAACGATTGAAGCCTTTAACTCTGCCAATTGATGTTGCTTCTGGAATTCTTAGTGTAATTTGTGGATTTCTCCTCATAAATCCTGCTAGCCAATCATCCCCAGCTTCTTTATTTTTATACCAACTAGGCGGATAAGTAACATTATTACGTTTCGCGTATTCGAAAACTAATGTTTTGAAATCTGCTCGGGTTAACCCATGAAAAACACTATCCATATCATACAAATACGTCCGAAGGTCTCCCTCTTGTTCATCATTGAAAACTTCACGAAAACCACCAAGCTGAGCAGTCGAGCTACCTTTTTTCCAATGCCTATAAAGAGTGGCGTAAGGTAGACCATACTCTTTTGCGGTCGTTTTCACAGGAATCCCAGAATTGCAATCTGCTATTGCTAGCATCATACTGTCCTCACTCCATTCGGCTTGATTTGTCTTCTTCTTGTATTTATATACCATCTAAAAACAAATAAAAAAATTGAATGACCAGTAATCTCATCTAGGGCAAAGCGAATACCGTATCCACTTTGCCTGTGATCACTTTGCCTCACACCTATTCATTTCACTCAATCTAACCTAAAACCAAATGAAGTGACGACAAAGTAACAAAACTCTCAGAATTTATACTTGAAAATATGCACTTAGAGGATATAATCGTACTAAACAATATGGTTGGCTTTTATATGGGTTATTAAAGTATTACGTACCTTGAAAAGTAATAAGAAAACTTCACTATTTCGTTTTTCCGATTTTTCTCTCGAACGGGATGCAACCTTCTGCTAGCTCTATTTGCGCGCGAATGCGGACGGGTTAGGGTATGGAGTATAATGGCGCGAAGTGCGTGTGTTTCGATATGTTCTTGACTAGAAATGAAGCGTATTCACTTTGCCTGGCCTATCCACTATGCCCGGACTTCCCCTAAATAGAAAAATGTTTATCGGCTGATAAACTCCAGGTAAATTTGAAAGTTTAATGAATGCCCCAATCTTTAAAATGTTCTTTTCTTCTCAATCAAATATAATTGTCAGAAATGTTTATAACGCCTAAAAACTATTACTCCTATTGTGCATTATTTTCAGTGAATAATGATGAACTTCTTCAACGTTTTTAACATTGAAATTCTTTTTCTCCAAATTTTTCTTTGTGAGTTACGTCTAGTTAGAGAAAACAGCGTGTTGTCAAATTTCGCATATGTTAATGTAAAGTGATTATCTTCGTTGGGTTAGCAACTACATTAAGTTATAATGTATAATTATTCATTTTATCAGCGGAAGTTGAAATAAAGAAGCAAATGAATTAATCAATTATCTTCCCCTATTCGCAGTTCATGTTAGTTGATTGATTATTTTGCTCGTTACTGAGATTAGATGTAACATATCTTTGACGAATACTGTTAAACTTTCGTAGGAGTTTATTCAGCACCATATCCTTTCAAATAATTTTTGCATACGGTCATTTAAGTTCTCATTTCCGTCTCCGTTTCAGTTTAACTGTCAGTTCATTCAATGTGTAGAAGGCATTGTACACGTAAATAGATCTGGCTATACTGTCAGTTCTATCTCCCCTTTTCATTTTTCCTATCAGTTTTGAGAAAATACGTCGAATGACGAGCTCAGTAGAACGTTTATTTTCTTTTGCAACAGTTGGTATTTCTTACAATTATACAATGAATAAACAACACCGCCCGAACTACAACCAAAGCAATGCATACTGAAGAATTAAGGGAAATTTTGGATTGATTGGACCGATACATGGTGTAAATTAATAAACATTTTAAAACAATGGTTAATAATAACAATAATTTACACATTTATTTAAATAAATAACACATGACGCACTTTTCGGTGGAACTTCACCTGCTTCAGATGCTAATGGCTAACTATGTTCCTCTGTTATATCGAAAATAAGAAATGAAGCGATGACAAATTAGGTAGAAGGGGTAAATAGAAGGATGGTTACAAATAATTATTAGAATAGAAAAAACCAATTCTGAACTGCTAGTCAGGTAGTTCGGTAATTGTGAAAAGATTGAGAGGGGGCTTAAAGTATGATCGATTTGGCTATTCAGTAGGAGATCAGAATGCTTGTATTTATTTATCTGTAATGATTCTGAAAAATAAAGTTTAATTCCCTTACTTTCAGCATTTAATATTTTGAAATCGAAATTAAATGTGTGATTTTCTTGGATCAAATGGTTTGCATAATGTGAATCCGACTTTTGATTAACAAAGCTACCTTTGTGTTCTGAAATTCTAGTTTGAAAACTTCTGCAAGTTCTACCAATGTAAAAATTATCACAATCACCACAATTAATTTTATAAACTCCTGATTTATTATCTTTATGATCTTTGAATTTATTATTTTTATAATTTAAAATATTAAATGCTGAAAGTAAAGGCATTAAACAAATTTTTTTTAGAATCATTACAGATAAATGAATACACGCATTCCGGTCTCCTATTGAATAGCCAAATCGATCATACTTCAAGCCCCCTTCTCAATCTTTTCAAAATTACCGAACTACCTGACTAGCAGTTCAGAATTGGTTTTTCCTATTCTAATAATTATTTGTAACCATCCTTCTATTTACCCCTTCTACACAATTTGTCATCTCTTTAGTTCTTGTTTTCGATATAACAGAGAAACATAGTTAGTTTAATTAAGGGAAACATCACCAAACTTGATTATTAATTTTTTTTGACAGACATCAAAAGATCTTTAATGTGAAAACATTCTCTCATTGACACACGGAGAAACACCAAAACGATTATACAACGTCGTCAAGGGTATATTCACTTATCAATACGCGGTAACTATGCAAAATTCACAGATGCTATTGGCTTATTCATAACTGAGTTATGAAATCATGGGAATAGAACGGGCGAGAGCTAATGAAATTCTATACATTTGAAGTCAATGTCATATTATACCTATTGTAAATTGTTAGCGACAACGAGATGTAAAGCTTCGGCTTTCATCTAACACCCTCGTACATTTGTCTACATAAGATGAGCTTATCGTTCTCTCATACCTGAAAATCCATGTATTCAACGAATAGAATTACATGAACCTATTTAGCCTTAATGATCCGACTAAGTTGAAACTGTTTCCTGTGTAACATCGTGATAGGCTGGCCCAAAAAAATTAGGTGGTAAAACATACATTTAGAAGGCAATCGCGCTTTCAATTTTAAGCTTCGTGTTTTTCTGTAATATCAAGCTAATCAGCAAAACGATGAAATTGAAAAAATTTTTTTCATTTATTTCTCCATAAATCGAAAAATAATATATTTATAATGAAAAATATATGAAACGTATTGGAAGCTCGAATAAAAGTTTAAATTGAAAATGCGGTGAGAATATGCGTGTTCGTGTATTTTTTGTATGATTGAACTGTTTATGAATTCTCCAATGAAGAAAAGTGAACCAAAGGTAAATGAACTTCACGCAACAATTTATATTTCATAAACAGCTCTCGGAAAAAACTTCTTCGACACGATTTCATTAAAAGGTTGTTCATGCTGGAAACATTTCTGAGGAAGAGGGTTTCATGGAGTTGTTATTCGTTCCAGAAAAGCTTCCTGATAGAATTATGGTCGGTCTTTTATTTGATTGATAAACCTTGTGGTACGGTTAATGATTCTGCTCTTGAAATAAAGGAGATTACTACCACAGAGCACCTGCCGTGATAATATCTGTAGAAGAGACACAAATTGGCAACTTTATTCTATTGATCGGATGAATGAAGATGAGCAGTTAATTATGGATCGTCTATAACCCTCATTGCTCAATTTTGAGTGGAATTATAGGTGCAAGGAGTGCACAGGTGCAGAGCTTCAAGTATGACAGCAGTATTTCAATGCTCTATAGACTATAGAGCCTTTTGAAGCAGCAATAGCAGATTAATCGTAACCAATTCTTGCACGAAATAGATAATTGAGCTCCAGTGAAGCTGTCTTAGCAATGTTGCAGACTTGTGCAAGCTAGGTTACTGAAAGATGTTATTTTTTGGTTGTCTCAATCATTCATTCATCCAATAACTGAGAATTGACGATGGAAGGTTTTCATGAGAACCTGATTTCCCTGGGGCAATAAAAGGAAATAAATGTGTACCAGGTCAAAAAGATCTTATTGTCATTCTTTTGCGGAATGTTGCGCAACACGCTGATGAATAGATGTATATACATTGACACTAGTGATTATTTTCTTTATTTTTAGCAGGTTTTCACTTTGAAATCCTGCTCATTACAATGGGTGCGTTTAGCAAAGTTGGACCTAGGACCAAGATAGTTTTTCGTTTCATGACGTTTTATGTTGCTTGACACCAAAAACCAAATTTCATATATATATATATATATATATATATATATATATATATATATATATATATATATATATTTATATATATATATATATATATATATATATATGTTCGTATGTATGCGCTTATGTATTATGGCCTTGTTTACACGATAACGGGCGCAATTTTGAAGCAATAGGTTGAAACTTCGTAAGTAGTTAGTTTCGTACGATATCTTGGATGGTATTCATTTCTATATGAACTGGTTGAAGGGTTGACCCGTCGGAGGAGGAAATAAATCTTGTTTACACGATAAAGGGCGCAATTTTATAGAAATAGGATTGAAAGTTTGTAAGTAGGTACGTAGTTTCGTATGATATTTTGGATGTGATTGTTTTTGATACGAATTGGTTGGGGGTTGATCCCCCGAGGAGGAATCAAATATTGTTTACACATTAGAGGGCACATTTTTTTTGAATTTGGAGAAAATTCATAATTTATCGAATATATTTTTTGAACTTGATACGTTATGAAAACCTGCTCTTCTAGTGCAGCTCGCTGCGATAGAGTTTTTTATTATTAAATCAGGTATGGTAAATTGAGAGCAATATGATGTTTTAGTGGAGCAGAATCTTTTATAAAAAAATTATGAGATTAAAGAATCTAGCAAAAATTCTTGTTTAAGCTAAACTCAATAATTTATCATCTATTTGGCTAATTACTCTGCATTTTGGCTAAACGCATATGGACACTATGCAATTGATTGTTCTGCAATTAGCAATTAGCCTTTCGAATATTCTTATGGACTTTAAATTCTGCGAATTCATTTTAAAGAGTTCTGTAACACACACACACACACACACACACACACACACACACACACACACACACACACACACACACACACACACACACACACACACACACACACACACACACACACACACACACACACACACACACACACACACACACACACACACACACACACCACACACACACACACACACACACACACACACACACACACACACACACAGTGGGATTTCACAACTTTCACCAGCTTCCCTCTTTAGAGCGATTTGAATATGTTCTTTCGTCGTGTCGTCATCGACATCTCGGATCTCGATGATCTCCTGTGGCCCTTTGCAGGCCAAAGTGATCTGCAAAGGGCCACAGGAGATCATCGAGATCCGAGATGTCGATGACGACACGACGAAAGAACATATTCAAATCGCTCTAAAGAGGGAAGCTGGTGAAAGTTGTGAAATCCCACTAGAGGCAATCAAGATCCGTAAAGCCTTTAGGGGTACGCAGACAGCCACAGTGTCACTACCAGCAACTGCAGCACAAAAGTTACTGGAGGGAAACTGCAAAATAAGGATCGGCTGGGTCAATTGCCGAATGAGAGCAACAAAGAGACCCATACAATGCTTCAAATGCTGGCACTTTGGGCACCTCGGATCGCAGTGCAAAAGTGAAGTCGACCGGTCTAAGCACTGCATAAGGTGCGGAAAAGAAGGACACAAAATTGCTGATTGTAAAAATCCAGCTAAATGTGCGCTGTGCGTTGAACGGCACGGCGTAGAAAAGGCGGCTCACCATGCAGGCACGAACAGATGCCCCGTCTTCCAAGAAGCGTTCCAGAAGATAACGAAACCAAGAACATGAAGATATTGCAGCTCAACCTCAATCATTGTAAGGCTGCGCATGACCTGCTCATGCAAACTGTGCGCGAATTAGAGGCAGACGTAGCACTTATAAGCGAGCCTTATAGACATCTGAGTAACCAACCCTGGGAATCCGACAGCACTAAAACAGCCGTCATCTGGTCTTGCGGTAAATGTCCTTTTCAGAGAACAGTCAACAATGAAGAAGTAGGCTTCGTAGCAGCATGGGTAGATGGCCTCCGCTTCTACAGTTGCTATGCACCACCTAGTCTCTCTAATGAGCAGTTTGAAGACTTCCTTGATCGGCTAACTGAGGACGCAAGAAAACACTTTCCCGTGGCAATAGCTGGTGACTTCAATTCCTGGGCAACAGACTGGGGCAGCAAGTTCACTAATACACGTGGAAAAGCACTTCTCGAGGCAATGGCCACACTGGACGTGATCCTTCTTAACACCGGTGACACGCCAACGTATACTAAGGGAGAGGCAAAATCAACTGTCGACCTTACATTTGTTAGCAGTTGCTTAGCTCGAAGAGGTTTTTCTTGGAAAGTATTGAACATCTACACAGCCAGCGACCATGATGCGATACTATGGGAAATATCAACTGGCCAGAATCTAACAAGAGACAACAGGAGCGCTAGTGCGGTTGGGTGGAAAGTTAAATCTCTCGAACGCACTGCTTTAGTAGAAGCCCTAGAGTACGATCCGATCATCGTAGAAACTGCTGAAGAGAAGACCAAGGACCTAATGAGAAGAGTCACCCAGGCTTGCGACGCCAGTATGTCTCGGAAACGTGGCATGAATTCAAGACCTTCGGTGCACTGGTGGAACGATCACATTAGCATTCTACGCTCAGAGTGTCTTAAAAATAGAAGAAAGTCTCAGCGTGGCTACAGACGACCTAACTCCGCAGAGCTGTTGGCAGAGTATAAAAAGGCCCGTCGAGAACTGAACAGAGCCATCAAAGAAAGCAAAAGACGTTGCTGGAAGGAACTGGTCGCAGAAGTCGAGAAAGATCCATGGGGCAGACCGTATAAGGTGGTTATGACCCTCCTGAAATGCCAACCAATGCCATCACCTACGTTTACACAACTACTATAAAAGATTGTCAATGCGCTGTTTCCCCAACAGCCGGTATTCACCTACAAGTTGGAGCAGCTCAACCCTGAAGACATCCCAACTATCACGTTGGACGAGTTGATAGAGGCAGGAAATCGAGTAGGGAATAATAAGGCGCCGGGATTGAACGGAATTCCTAATATTGCCCTGAAATCACTCCTTAGGGCAGCACCGACATTATTCCTGGACGTTTACGATACATGCCTGAAGGAAGGGACTTTCCCGCAGAAGTGGAAACAGCAACGGCTAGTGCTACTTCCGAAGGGGAAAAAACCGCCGGAAGAACCGTCATCCTACCGACCACTCTGCATGTTAGACACGGCCGGGAAGATATTCGAGCGCATAATACATCAGAGAATAGAGGCTGTAGTCGATCCACGCCTGGCAGAGAACCAGTTTGGTTTCCGAAAAGGACGGTCAACTGTGGATGCGATCAAATTGGTTGTTGATATAGCCAAGAATGCAATTGCCGGAACGAGATGGAAGGGTGGAAAGAAAAAATACTGCTTGGTGGCTGCTTTGGACATCAAGAATGCCTTCAACTCCGCTAACTGGGACTGCGTTATGCGGGCCCTAGAGGAAAAAAACGTACCAGGATACCTTTCGCAGAAGAGTAGCGAGCTCCTTCGCGAATAGGGTCCTGAAATATGATACGAAGAACGGTACGGAAGTGTACGAAATATCCGGAGGAGTGCCACAGGGATCAGTATTAGGTCCTCTGCTATGGAACATCATGTATGATGGTCTCCTGAGAATAGCATTGCCTGCGGGAGTCAAACTTGTAGCATATGCGGATGACGTAGCTGTCGTGATCGTCGCAAAGCACCTCGAAGAGACAGAAATGGCATTTGATATCACATTCAGACGAGTCAATTTGTGGATGGACATGATGAACTTGCAACTAGCCAAGCATAAAACCGAGGCAGTGCTCATCACCAGTAGAAAAAAGGTAGAAACCATCAAGTTGAGAGTCGGAGAACAAGAAATCACATCACAACCATTTATCCGTTATCTGGGAGTGATGCTGGATGCCCGACTCAACTTCAAGCAGCAGGTGGAACACGTTAGTGCCAAAGCGTCAGTAGTGAGGGCTAGTCTCGCACGGCTGATGCCTAACATCGGAGGCCCAATGCAGAGCAGGAGGCTACTATTATCATCAGTAGTCACATCAGTGCTCACTTACGGAATATCCATTTGGGCTGATGCACTGGAAACCCAAGAATCATGGAGAAAAGCTGGACCAGTATATCGACTGAGTGCCCTACGAGTAGCTAGTGCCTTCCGCACTATATCAGAAGAAGCAGTGTGCGTCATTGGTGGAACCCTACCTCTTCGAGTTCTAGCAGAGGAAAGACGGGCCCTCTACCAACGAAAAAGGTCAACTGCACTGAGCCCTGAAGAACTTATATATGAAGAACGGCAGAAGAGTATAGGCCGATGGCAACTACAATGGGATGCTGCAGAGAAGGGTAGGTGGACGCACCGTCTCATACCTCGTATCGACATCTGGCTTAACCGGAATCACGGCGAGGTCAATTACTATCTTACGCAGATGTTGTCGGGACACGGGTGTTTTCGAGAGTATCTACACCGCTTTAAGCACGATGACTCTTCGGAGTGCCCGGCCTGCCCAGGAGTTGCAGAAGATGCGGAGCACGTTTTCTTTGTGTGTCCTCGTTTCGATCTACAGCGTGAAGAGTTAAAGAGGATCTTGAACCAGAGAATGCAACCAGATTCACTAGTGGAAGCAATGTTGTCATCAGAAGCTGCCTGGAACGCTACCAACACGTTTGCAACAGAAGTCCTCAAGGACTTGCGTTCCACCGAAAGAAGAAGAGCAAATAGCAGAGGATAGAAGGAAGGAAGTTAACACCTTAGCCACCAGAAGGAAGAGCAGTAGCTAGATCCTCCCTTCACGAAGTAATGCCTGACGGCGGTTTCCATGAGGGATTAGAGGAAAGAAGGAGAAGGGGTTTAGGGTTTAGTGAGTAGGGGCGTTAGCGTCGAATTTTAGTATGACGCTACGTCGAGTCGTCACATATCCAGGCCGAACAGCTATGCCTGGAATCCGTAAAAAGGATTCCCCCCCCTTTTCAAAAAAAAAAAAAAAAAAAAAAAAAAAAAAACACACACACACACACACACACACACACAAATATATATATATATATATATATATATCATAAGGGTAAAAGGACTAATTTGTTGGATGAATTTAAGTAAAACTCATTATTATTTGCCAAGCTTTCGAATTTAATTCAATTCTTCTTCAGAGCTTTAAATTTTGAGGTTATTTGTAGGATTTCTGCCAGGCTCAAAACAGATTTCGTTTTTTAATTTAAAGTACCTAATTAAGTTCGGACATCACATGTATTTTTGTTAGTATTTAACTTTATTTATGAATACTTAAGTTTAATCAGCAATTATCTCAATTTGATATTTTTCTTCCTTCATTTTATTTAGAATGAAGAAAAATATCAGATTGAGATAATTGCTGATTAATCTTAAGTAATCATAAATAAAGTTAAATACTAACGAAAATACATGTGATGTCCGAATTTAATTACTTTAAATTAAAAAACGAAATCTGTTTTGAGCCTGGCAGAAATCCTACAAATAACCTCAAAATTCAAAGCCCTGAAGAAGAATTAAATTAAATTCGAAAGCTTGGCAAAAAATAATGAGTTTTATTTAAATGCATCCAACAAATTAGTCGTTTTACCCTTATGGTCAATTGAAAACTTTAAATCAAAGACTATTAGAAACGTAAACGGAGATATATATATATATATATATATATATATATATATATATATATATATATATATATATATATGTATATAATTTCTACATATAACTATTTCTTATGAAATTCCACAAAAATCATTAAGAAATTCTCGAAATTTAGAACGACATCTTCTATACTTTTCTGAATCCAAAAATTCTTGGAAGCTAACGCAGAATATAACAAAATTAATAATTGACGACTACGTTCAAGTTGTCGTGCTAATCATCCGACTGGAAGCGGTCAAACTGACAAGCAAAAATGGGAGCGTTTTAGAAAATAAGGTGATGAATAAAAATGAGAATGCAAATTATTTTCCCGATTGAATTTTTAAAATTAACTTATAACACAGAAATCCATGAATTTTCAATATTTTATCATATCAGTGGTTCAACCGCCCTTGAAAAACATACTATGTTTCAAATAAACAATGATATGATTTTGTTTTTTATTATCGCTTGCTTATATTAAATGAAAATTATTTAAATTTAACAAATTAGGTTTTTACTCTATGCAAGAAGGAGAGATAGCATAAAATATAAATTTATGATGAAGCACATTAATATTATTTTGTGCTTCTATTTGAAACGTAAATTCATGGCTGACTATTATTATGGTTGAAAAAAATAACATCAAACACATAAACACAAGTTTCCGTTGAAAAAAATACTTTGGTGCAAATGTACCGTATTTCATTGAAAACGTTATGCTCCCTTCAACACATTATAAAAACCCTCTACTCTCTGGAATCCGCTGAAGTTGAAACAAAAAGAGGAATAAGAGATTGGTGTTCATCTCTCGTTATAATTCAAAAAGCTGTTTGTACAGCGTTGACATATCAAACGGGTGCTGAAATTCTAGGTCTTTGTAAGGATAATATGAATCAACAGCAACACAATATTTGATGAAAAATTCGCTCAATTGGGGCTATATGAACTAGTAGCCTAAAAGATATGCGTTTATTCTCAAAGAGCTTTCATGAAA
>JARQZK010003668.1:0-20000 GCA_030704885.1 Cynegetis impunctata
TATTAACGCTATTTCGAATAGCACAGATGGTGGTGAAACGGTTAAAGTAGAATTGACTAAAATCTTTTGGCGTGTACCTCATATCGATGTTGATGACATAGAACGTGTTAGATTACTCAAACAGGTGTCTAGCAATCGGGAGCTTGAAATTGCGTTCAGAGAATGGGAGTTACATGAAAATCCTTTACTTCAACAAACCAGAAGTCAAACATGGGCTATTAAAACCAGTACTCAGATTGAAAAACCACGATTTATAATTTTCGGATTCAAAACTGGACTGAAAAATAAAATAACAGCCAATTATAGTCATTTCAATCATAATAATTTGACGAATCTCAAAGTTTATTTGAACTCTGAAATGTTTTCATACGATAATTTGAATCTCAACTTTAAAAAATAATCAATTTGCCGTCCTGTACGAAATGTATGCTAATTTTCAACAATCGTATTACAATCGTGAAAATCAACCCTTGCTCTCTCCTTATAAATTCAGAGATATCGCATGCTTAGCAGTTATCGATTGTTCGCGACAGAATGAGGTACTGAAATCTGGAAGTGTGGATATCAGGCTTGAATTTGAGAGCTCTGAAGATATTCCCGCAGAAACGTCAGCTTTCTGTCTGATTTTACACGATAAGTTAGTCAAATATAATCCACTTACTAGCGCAATTCGTATTGTGCAATAATCAAATATGTTTATCGTAGATATTCAAGGTTTTCAATATGGGAAAAGCGAGTTTATATGTAAGGAAATTGCAGTTTTAAAAAATTTCACATTTTCACACAAAATCGTAAACATTCCCATAGATTATTCGCACCTTGATAATAGAGTGAAAGCTCAAGCAAATTGGCTCACTAAAAATGTACACGGATTGAAATGGAGCGATGTTGGAACAATTGATCACGCGGAAATAGGACAATTTTTAAAGGAGTTAACAACGGGCTATGATGGCTCCATAATGGTAAAGGGTTTGCAAAAAAAGAATTGGATTGAAAAGTATGTATCAGAGAAGAATGAAGTAATTGATGTGGAATCATTAAACTGTCCTCGTTTAAGTTCTCTACAAAATAACGAATCTTTTCATTGCAATCAGCATTCGTTCAATTCACTACGCTGTTCAAAAAACAACGTATTCCAATTAGGAATGTGGTATCTCAACGATTATTTAAAAAAGCCCCTGTAAATAGCACTTTTCTCCACCAGAAACCAGTTCCCCACCCATAACCATCCAGTCTTCAAAACATATAAAATAGAGCGCTTACGCTACAATATTAGTACACATTGAAAATATGGTTGATAGAATAGTCAACAAGTTTATCAGCTCCTCGACTTTCGAGGAGCAACTTGACTTCATCAAAGATGAAATAGATAATGCATTAGAGAATTTGAAACGTTTGAACACAATAGTGGTGAAAATGATTGAACAACAACAACAGCAGAGCCAACACTTTTCCAGCCAAATTCCAATGGATTTGACAACGTCATCAAGGTGTGAAATCAATCAGCCGATCACAATGGATTTTGAGGAGAATGAAGTGCCCCACCAATCAATAACGGAGCCTGAATGCATATGTAAAATATGCACTATATTGAGAGAGTCTCCAAAATCGCCAACGGTTGAATCTCAAGAAGGTGAATACCTCCCTACGCATCATTCATGTGAACCAATATGGACCTCTTACGATAGTGATGGTAATGAGATTGACGAAGAAGTATTAGAACATTTTTCCTCTTCTTCAGATGAATAATTAATGTTGTAAATATAAATATTTATATTTTTTCAATAAATAAAATAGTATAAACAGATATATAATTTTTTATTTCAAATTTTATAATAATAGAGTTATGTGAATTACATTAGTGATTGTAACAGAACAAGAGTTTCTTCATAATCAGTTAATTTTGTTGAGGGCCAAAGTCCACAGCATGGTCCACAAGTCCATCCTAATTGAACATTTTTATCTTCTTTTCCAAGTTTTATATTTTTCTCGATCCATTCGAGCAATTTTCTGTGAATATCATTCGATGTGGGAAGAAATGTATAAGGTAAGTGCAAGTTTTCAATCACTTTAATTATTGCAGTCAATATTTTACAGTTTGCATAATAAGCTGTCTCACAAACACTTAGATCTATGCATTGGTCTATTTTTTTATAATTTTTTTGTATATTTACGGTGTTGAATTGAGTACTGAGATCGTATTGTTTGTCACCATTCAAGTTGTTCGATAACAAATCGTATAAATAGAGTGTGTATTGTTTACTCACAAACAATTCATTATCCTTAAGAAAATTATCGAGTTCGTCCAAATTCATTATTTTTATATTTTTAATTTTACACATTTCAAGGAATAGCTCTACATATTTATCGAATTCGAGTTTGTTTAGAAAAATTGAGCGAATTATTTGAGTGTTGATATTTATTCCGAAATCTTCTTCTAATTCGGAAATCCTTTGAAAATAGTAGGTCCTTAGTGGAAATTTCTTTATACGTAAAATATTTTGCAAAAGTACATTCGATGAAGGTTTATAAGGTTCACGAAATATAGCAATTTTTAAATATTTATCGTAAACTTTTTTCGCTTTCATTTCCACTTCATATTCCAGCATCTTCTCTAAGAAATAGCTCGACATTATAATTTTTTTACACTTGACCGATAAAATGTATGTATTTGAAGCAAATCTTTCTTTCAACTAATGCAACTGGTTCAAGTCTATAAATATATATAAAAAATATATATCTATATGCTTGTGCGTATATAACCCCAAGGCTTGGTGTCTGTAGTACAAAGTGACGAACTCACTATTCTTTTGTCATCGTGCGGGCTAAGAACTACTTTATTCTGATTTATTGAATAAACTTGATGATTTATCGATCTGATTAATTTTTGACTTTGACTAAGAGATTCATTATTAAACAAACAATTTTTATAATCTTCAAATGAAATTCTTCTCATTGTGCCTGATGTAATACCTTTTGCCTTTTTCACATCGTATTGAGTATCTTTAATATTTTTTTGCACTCTATATGCATACATTTTTGATCGCAAACCTACAAATTCAAGCATTATATCCCCATGAAGTTCATCTTTCATCAACCCAAGCACCTTTTTATTCACTCTCGGCATATTATAAATATTATTTTCGGGATAATCTGAGGTGTCAAATTTTTCTATATCTCGTTTGATGTACTCGTAAATGTCATCTACATTGAATTGGTAAAGGGTTGAATCAGTGTCGGAATAAAGGAGTTTAAACCTACCCCTAAACACATTACATACATAATTATAGTGAAAATCATAAAGCAATAATTTGGAATTATCTAAAATGGTAAAACCTATATAAATTGGTTTATTAAGCTTCACCTCTAACTTATTCATTTCAATAATCACAAACTTTTCACTGAAAATTGTACAGCTATGGAAATTAGGTTGAGATATGAGGTGACGAGCCCCTCCTCTACCCTCCCATTTCGTAGCAATTCGCACATCTTTATATTTTCGAGTATTTTCCATACACTTTCCAAAAACAGCGTTTATGAACAATTTATAGAGATTTTTTTCGAACTCGTTGCGTGACATTTTACGCTTATTAGAGTTCAATTCTATGTAGCTTTTTAGCCAGGCAGACTGTTTAAATTTCAAAACTTTATGCACCTTTTTCAAAACAAGCCCCTGTTTCAGATAAAATTTCAAATTTTTATAATGAACAATGTAATTTTTCTTAGGCAGTAGAGTGGTTAATAATTTTTTCTGATTTGATTTAGAAGATGGTGGACACATATGCTCAGGTGCTAGGGGTAAATCTTTGTGTTTATCATGCAAATGAATGGGATAGTCCAAGTCACATTCAAAAATATACCCCACATCACCATCATCGGCTAGATTCATTATATCTAAATTTTTTATTTCACATTCATCGACCCATTCAAATTCAGATTGGGGTAAAACATCGCACATAATAGAACCATACATATTGTTCACGTCATAGTACTGTAAATATGAGGGTGGTTCGTTGATATTATACCCCTCCCGCATATATTTATTATTAGCCCGACCATAACGATTACTGCATTGAGATATGCCACCCCTTATGCCACTTTCTACAAACATCATCATATCAACATCGGTTAAGAGCTCTAGACAAACTCCAGTTGTTTTAAGCATTGCGTCGAAACTGTAACCCGGTAAAGTATAATAATGAAGTGGATCTAGCTCGTAGGTACTCATACACGTTTTACGAAAATTTTCAAAAATATCAGCTAGCAATAAGACGTCTGTTCGCAGGTAGAGATCTGCATATTCACCTAAAGTTTTTATATTAAAATGATTCCACACTTTTTGTGCGTGACTAAACTGTTCGTCAGTTATATCACAATCGTTCAATTTATTATAAAATTTTTCACGTGATGGTAAAAATGAATCATTTAATCGCTCCCAAGAATCTACGTAATCATAAGGGAAGATACCTTTTTTATTCAACAATTGAAAATCTTCATCGGATTCGCAAAAAGATCTAGATATTTTTTTCTGACCATCTTCCAAATATGAAGAAAGTTTATCTATACTGCTCGCCAAAAATCTGTACGAATCTATGAATCTAAGTTCACAATTAGTTCCGTGAACCTTCTTTGAAAATGAAATATATTTATCCTTGTTTAATGGTAGAAGAGTAACCTGACCTGGAATTGACTCAACTAAATCTTTCAGGATGAAATGAGAATCGTAGGAACTTAAACTATGAAAAATTGTGGGGATAATGTGTGATTCCTTATAGTTTAAGTTACAAGATTGATGACTAGGCCCCCGATAATTTTTATTTTCAATCAAGTGATTATGATCTCTACATTTAATATCATTCTCGTTAAACGGTCCTTTACATATATGACATGTAGTGGTTGGTGAATTAAATTCATTAATTTCATCCTCGGTCAATTCATCCATGGGATAATTTGTTTTCAATTTTTCATCTACAAAATATGAAATTTCCTGAAGTTTTTTCACGAACCATTCAGAGCACTGTGTGCCCCGATAAGTTTCAAATCGTGATAAGGATGAATCGTAAGAGCAATGTAAATAATAAGCTATGCTGAAGGCCTTATGTTTTTGGTATTTTCTAGTTGATGAAAACGATTTTTCACTCAATGGTTCGTCACATTTCTCAAGTATACTCTCAATATCTGCATATATACAGAATTTCACTTTTTCCTGGTGTGCAAAATTCTTAAATCTCAAATATCTATCAGCTTCATTAGGTAATTTTATTGAGCATTTATTACTGAGAAAACATTTAGATTTATGTTCCTTCAAAGCTTTCTCTTGATGAAAATGGTTCAAGCATCTGTGACAAAAATAGAGTTTTCCATTATGTTTTGAAATTTGACTATTAAGTAGAGCCGATAGATTTTCAATTAATACAAAATGATATAAATTACGCTTTTCATCAAAATCATAATCACAATCATAATCATTATTATCATGGTCTACATCCATTTTTTCCACGTTTACGTCATCATTGTCAATTGATAGCATTAAAAGATTAATTGGTTCAATTTCAGTATTATTATTTTTACTCAGCATAACTGGATAAATTTTTTTACGTTTATAAATGTATACATTGATTGATAAATTATTCATAATTTCAAACTTGTGAATGTCTTTTAGCTGGATTGGAAATTCAATTCCATCAAACTTTAAAACATTCTTAAAATGAGGATAATTATTTTTACGCTGTCTTTTTTCTTTATCTGTTGGATATAATGCCGCGACTACTGACCATAAAAAACAAAAAGAATCATCGTTTTGAATATTTATAATGCCCTTGTTTTTTTGTAGAGCCCTTGGTGTTTTTACATAAGTTGAAAGACCACATTTTATCGGATCGAATTGATTAATATTAACTTTCAAATTTGAAATTTCCACTAATGACCATCCGGAATCCCGTTCCTGAAATTCCTCCAACTCTCTCAAATATACTGAGGAAACATATTTTTCATACCACTCTCGTAAATTTGTTGCCGTATCGATAATATGATTTTCTGTATTAAACCATTTGTTATCGATCTCATTTGAATTTGGTTGGAGAAAAACTCCCGTTAATATTGTATTGACTTTTATCATTCCCGATTTTTTCTCCAATTGTTTTTGAACCTTTTTTGAAAAAATTTTGAAAGCTTCAATGAAAAAAATTATAGGGTCTTTAATATTAAAATTAATAATAATACCTGTGCATATTCTCCGTTTGAAACAACTTTCCGTGTCTTGCCACATTAAATTTCTTCCCACATTTTTCTTGTTTTTCGAAGAGAAAGCAGCAACATCTTGAACACCAGCACCAATTTTCTTCTTCTTCTTCAGATTCATCTTCTTCAAAATCAATTGCTGTCTATATTGTTGGAGTAGGGCAAGAGAGTGCTCTAGACTGTGAGGATTTTCAAATTCGTTTGTTTCATGAATTTTCATTTTTATAGCCTTTTTCAGCAGATGAATATTTTTGTTATTAATTTTCATATATCTCATCACCTCATCCAGAGTTTTTATTAGAGATAATGCTTCACGTATTTTCTTCACAACCATTGTTGCTAAGGATGAGACAGATTTAGCAGTTGACACGTCCATTTCTGTTTTTTATTGGTCTTCAATACAATACAAATTTGACACACTCTCTCTCTCTTGCTTCCACGAATATGAATAATCGATAGACAACTTTGTTTCAGATTTTTTCAATTCACGTAATAACTTTTGCGGTGATTACTCTTGAAAATAGACAAACGTGCATGAAAATTCAACGATTTCGTTCGATTATAAAACTTATATCGAATGAGAGAGTATACTCAAGCCAACCTTTATATAACCAGATTCATCCTACAGGATCAGCGCACCTGCATCGTAAGAATCCAGAATCATTAAGCTGCGTCATTAATTCCTACTTAATGCGTAAAAACGTCATTCCATCATATTTTATTCAATCCTTATCGTGAGAAACCAGAATAATTAGTTTTTCAGATTCAGATTCATCCCACAGGATCAGTGCACCTGCACCGTGGGAATCCAGAATCATTATATGGATATCGTTAAAAACAGGATACATTAATTTTTCAAACAAAAAATATAGTTGCATTCATTCCATACATTAGCACACCTGCCTTAATTATCTCTTCGACTTCAACAATTCAGACAAGTCCCGACTCGTCTCCACGTATTCCAGACTATGGGATACACAGGAATGAAGGTCAATTCAGTTTATTATCCTCTCATAATTACCCAGATATCAACATTTTTAGGAAACCACATTATTTAATCTATAGACAAGTCCTTGTCCGACGCGTAACGAGAGACCCCTCTTCACCCCCTCGACTCATTAGATAGGGAAATCGTGGATAATTTAGTTTAATAACCCCTTTAATTACTTACACATTCTTCAACAAACCATATTAATATTTTATTTATTGATAAATTCAGACCCCGTCTTCCAGACTTAGTAGCGTAACAAGCGAAAATTCAAGGGGGTCGTTCGAAATTGGTAGTTTGAGCCAATAACCGCCTATCCCCTCTACTTACATCGATTTGATGTGGCAACTTTACTCTTGCTTAGCGAATATAGTAACCACCTTCGGGTGTCAGGACGTACGAGTTCTCGTTGCCGAAATGTTTTCAGCTATCTGTGAGATGTGGTTCATTTGTTTCCGACTGGTGGCGCTGTGTCATATTTATATGCCATATAGTCACTGAAAGGAAAATATAACGCCGTTGGAAATATTTGGTTGGTTATCACTTTCGATGGATGTTGTTGCCTGTGAACTATTTTAAACTTTTAGATAAGAGTTATATATTTCTTTGAGAAATATACTAACTCATTGATTTTTAATTTGTTTGTTCTTTAAAATTCATATTTTATATTGTTATACGAACATATATGACAAAACTTAAATAATAATATTGAAAATTATAATGATATTCTCTCTCTATTTGGAGGTTTTCGCCTTGGGCTGTTTTGTTTTCCAAGAATTCATTATGTGGATGTAAATTATTCAATAATTATTTAATTATTTAATTATTCTTGTAGGGTGTCTAATATAGTATAAAAAAGTATGACAATACTCTAGGGGCTACTTTATGGTGCTTTTTCTTTTTGGTATATGTAAGAAAATGTGAGGAATCGACAAGGGGTTACTCTGGGGGACATTTTCGTTTAGTTTTGGCCTAAAAGAGGTAGTTTCGGAGAAAAGGCGAGTTTTGTGAATTTTCATATTGAATGATTGACTTAGACGGATTCACGGTTCGAAATGCATGAGGTTGGTAATTTCTGCTAACAAGATGAAAATGTTTAGATAAAATATTATAGTGAAACGTGAAATCAGAGAAACTATTACTTTGGTAAGATGTTTTTTTTCATTACATTTTAATATTTATCTAGAACGAGTAGTGTTGTTCTGCACACATATATATATATATATATATATATATATATATATATATATATATATATATATATATATATATATATTTGAATATATTATATATATAAGTATATATATATATTTTTTATAATATATATATATATATAATACATATTATCTATATATATATATATATATTTTTTATTATATATAATATATATATACATATTATATATATATTATATATATAATATATATATATATATATATATATATATATATATATATATATATATATATATATATATATATATATATATATATATATATATATATATATATATATATATATATATGTATATATATATATATATATATATATATATATATATATATTTATTTGAATTGTTGTTGCCTGTCAACTATTGTTAATTTTTTGATAAGAGTTATATATTTCTTTGAGAAATATACTTACTCATTGATTTTTAATTTGTTTGTCATTTAAAATTTATGTTTTAAATAGTTATACGAATATATATGACAAAACTGAAATAAAATTATCGAAAAATATAAAGATATTCTCTCTCTATTAGGAGGTTTTCGCCTTAGGCTTCTTTGTTTTCCGAGAATTCATTATGTGGATGTGAATTATTTAGTAATTATTTAATTATTCTTGTAGGGTGTCAAATATAGTATAAAAAAATGTGACAATACACTGGGGCTACTTTATGGTGCTTTTTCTTTCTGTCATAAGATCCTAGTCATTATTTTCACGATAAGAGTACAGTGAACATGAGCAGAGTTATAGAAACGAATGCTGAATTCTGCACGTAGGGCACTCAAATTTAGGTATATGTTAGAAAATGTGAGGAATCGACATGCGGTTATTCTGGGGGTATTTTTTATTTTTGGCATAAAATTGATAGTTTCGGAGCAAAAGCGAGTTTTGTGAATTTTCATAGTGAATGACTGACTTAGACGGATTCACGGTTCGAAATGCATGAGGTTGGTTATTTCTGCTAACAAGATGAAAATGTTGAGATATAATATTATAGTGGAACGTGAAATTAGAGAAACAATTACATTGGTAAGATGTTTTTTTCATTTCATTTTATTATTTATCTAGAACGAGTAGTGTTGTTCTGCATATATATATATATATATATATATATATATATATATATATATATATATATATATTTCTTAAAGAAAATATAACTCGTATCAAAAATTTAACAATAGTTCACAGGCAACAACAATTCAAATAAATATATATATATATATATATATATATATATATATATATATATATATATATATATATATATATATAATATATATAAATATATATATATATATATATATATATATATATATATATATATATATATATATATATATATATATATATATATATATATATATATATATATATAATATATATAGATATATATATATATATATAAATAATATATATATATATATATATTATATATATATATATATATATATATATATACATATATATATATATATATATATATATATATATATAATATATAACTATATTTATATATATATATAATATATATATATATAATTATATATATATTATATATATATCTATGTATATGAATATATATATATATATATATATATATATATATATATATATATATATATATATATATATATATATATATATATAAATATATATATGTATATATATATATATATATATATATATATATATATATGCCTGTGAACTATTGTTAAATTTTTGATAAGAGTTATATTTTCTCTGAGGAATATAGTTAATCATTGATTTTTAATTTGTTTGTTACTTAAAATTTATGTTTTGAATAGTTATACGAGCATATATGACAAAACTTAATTTAATTTATTGATATATATTATTATATTATCTCTCTATTTGGAGATTTTCGCCTTATATATATATATATATATATATATATATATATATATATATATATATATATATATATAATATATATATATCATATATATATACTATTATATATATATATATATATTTATATATATATATATATATATATATATATATATATATATATATATATATATATATATATAGATTATATATATATATATATATATATATATATATATATATATATATATATATATATATATATATATATATATATATTTTTTATTTATTTGAATTGTTGTTGCCTTTGAACTATTGTTATTTTTTTGATAAGAGTTATATATTTCTAAGATCTTTAATTTGTTTGTTATTTAAAATTTATGTTTTAAATTGTTATACAAACATATGTAACAAAACAGAAATGAAATTATTGAAAAATATAATGATATTCACTCTCTATTTGGAGGTTTTCGCCTTGGGCTTCTTTTTTCCATATTTTTTTTCATTTCATTTCATTATATATCTAGAACGAGTAGTGTTGTTATGCATATATATATATATATATTTATTTATATATATATATATATATATATATATATATATATATATATATATATATATATGTATATATATATATAACAAGTAGAGCAGAATTATCGGTATAGCCCGCTTATAGGGATGCAGCCGTTGACACGTGTTTCGGACTCTTAGGTCCTCATCAGAACGGCGTAAGCCAAGCATTGGATTGAAAACTTGGAGATGAAATAGCACAACAAAACGGAAATCCCCTGCCACGGAAGACAATCACACATTTGTGGCTTATTGTTTGAACTCTCCGGTTTGGGAGATTTGGTCAAACTTTGCCACGGAGGCGATTAATGCCATCCGCGAGATCTCAGAACCGAGTAAATAAACAATAATAAAGAAATTAGTCGCGGGAAAATATTAAACAAGTAGAGCAGAATTATCGGTATAGCCCGCTTATAGGGATGCAGCCGTTGACACGTGTTTCGGACTCTTTGGTCCTCATCAGAACGGCGTAGCCAAGCATTGGATTGAAAACTTGGAGATGAAAATAGCACAACAAAACGAAATCCCCTGCCACGGAAGACAATCACACATTTGTGGCTTATTGTTTGAACTCTCCGGTTTTGGAGTCCGAAACACGTGTCAACGGCTGCATCCCTATAAGCGGGCTATACCGATAATTCTGCTCTACTTGTTTAATATTTTCCCGCGACTAATTTCTTTATTATTGTTTATTTACTCGGTTCTGAGATCTCGCGGATGGCATTAATCGCCTCCGTGGCAAAGTTTGACCAAATCTCCCAAACCGGAGAGTTCAAACAATAAGCCACAAATGTGTGATTGTCTTCCGTGGCAGGGGATTTCGTTTTGTTGTGCTATTTTCATCTCCAAGTTTTCAAATCCAATGCTTGCTACGCGTTCTGAGTTGATCGTGACGGGTCAAAGAGGGGATCCGAAACACGTGTCCAAACGGCCTGCATCCCTATAGGCGGGCTATAAAAGCGGGCTATACGCGCATTCTGCTCTACTTTGTTTATAAATGTATCGCTTCAATATCGACTAATGGTATCTTATTAGTTGATGTGAGCCATTCTATTGCTATATATATATAGCTATATATATATATAATATATATATATATATATATATATATATATAATATATAATATATATATTAGACGGAGATTCACGTTTCGAAATGCATGAGCTGGTAATTTCTGCTAACAAGCAGATGAAAATGTTTAGATAAGTAATATTATAGTGGAACGTGAAATATATATATATATATCATATGTAATTAAACTAACTATATTATACTTATATATGAGTATAAATAATATATATATTCAAATTTTTGTTACGTATAATTGAGGTAAAATAAATTGAATATAATATTTAATATAAATAACAAATATATAATCTATATATATATATATTATATATATATCCCTATACAGTATAATCATACATTATATGTAATAGTATAATTGATGAGGATGAAATTAATGAATTTAATTCACCAACCACTTACATGGTTCATATATGTAAAGGACCGTTTCAACGAGAAATGATATTAAATGTAGAATCATAATTCAAACTTGGATTGAAATAAAAAAATTTTTATATCGGGGGCCTAAGTCATCAATCTTGTAACTTAAACTAATAAGGAATCACACATTATCCCTCAATTTTTCATAGTTTAAGTTCCTACGGATTCTCATTTCATCTCTAAAAAGATTAGTTTGAGTCTCAATTCCGGTCAGGTTTACTCTCTACCAAAATTTAAACAAGGATAAATTATAGTGTTTCAATTTTCGAAGGAAGTTCACCGGAACAAATTGTTATGTTGGTGGTGAACTTAGATTCATAATTCAAGTACAGATTTCGTCGGCAGCAGTGTATAGAAAAAAAAACAAAAATAAACGTTCTTCATATTTGGGGGAAAAGATGGTTCAGAAAAAAAATATCTAGGGCCTTTTTGCGTATATATATATATAATATATATATATACATATATAATCATATATATATATACTATATATATAATATATATATATATATATATATAGATACTTAATATATATATATATATATTATATATATATTATATATATATATATATATATTATATATATAATATATATATTTATATATATATACTCCACGAACATAGTCATCGAAGTCATGTGGTGCGTATTTAAATCTTAATCAGCGCTACTTAAGTTATATTCGTTATAAGTTATATTATATATATATATATATATATATATTATATTATATTCGAATTTTTTTGCCTGTTTGTTTATTTAAAATTTATGTTTTCAAATAGTTTATACGAATATATATGACAAAAACTGAAAATTAAAATATTGAAAAATATGATAAATGTTTAGATATAATATTATAGTGAAACGTGAAATTAGAGAAACAATTACTTGTTTTGGTAAGATGTTTTTTTTTCATTTCATTTTATTATGTATATATCTAGAACGAAGTAGTGTTGTTCTGCATAATATATATTATATATATATATATATTATATATATATATTATATATTATATATATATATATATATATATATATAAATATATACAGGGTGACCCAGAACTACGTAATCGGTCCATAACTTTTTTGTCATTGAAGATATCGATATGAAATTTTCAGAGCAAATATGGTCTGACTAAGTCTTTCTTTCAAAATTTTGAAGAAAATTGCACTTCCGGTTTTGCCGAAAGTGATATCAACTTTGTTATTTCAAATGGAATACTCTTTTTGCTTTTTTGATTTTCGAATTTCTTATGTAATTTGTAATAAAATTGTCAGAACATTCTTTATACCTTAAATGAACAGTTTTCGAGTTATTAATTTTTCTCGTAAAATTTTGACAGTTGCTTCTTCAACAAAAATAGGCTATGACTTCTTTGTTAGTAGGTCTATTTGTAAGCGGTTTGGATTTTTGTTACCTTGAAACAGTGTTTTATTCATTCCTTGTCAAAATTTTCTATATTTCTAACTTATTACTTGCTAAAATCTAGGGTGAAGTTGGCAAATTTCAAACGTTAATAACTTTCTCATTCCTAATGGAATCCTATGTATATTTTTGCATTTTTAAATTTGCTATTCAATTACCGTTCGATTTGTATGACCATTTTCTATACCTTAAGTTAATAATAAGAAAGATATTTCACAATTTTGCTATAATTTATATATCAATACACTTGAGAAATCGTCTAGCGTGTTATTTTGACGTATCCATGGATAGCAATAATTAAAATTATTTAAAATCTAATTGTGTCACCTTTTCTAGTATTTTTTCAGATGATAAAATGGATTTTACGCGACAAGTAATGATAAATATGGTTTACTGTATTGGAGAAGCGGATCGAAATGTTCTGCTAGCTAGTAAAATTTATCATTAAATTATTATTCTGATTCTGATTCAACTACATTTTGTGATTCTGTTATTAAGAAGCATTGATTTCTTTCTGTAAAACATTGAAATGTATAATTTGGAGTAACTGTTGGATCATGCGAATGTACTCCTCCTGACCAAAATGATAATGTCAAACTTGACATTGCAATTTGACATCAGTCTACTACAAAAATATGTTGTTTATAAACAACAATAATTATTATTGAATATTAACGTTTTAGAATTACTATTTTTTCAATATGTTTTTGGATATCAGCATTAGGTGCTACAAACCTAATGAACAGAGAAGGTGACACAATTAAATTTTAAACAATTTTCGTAATTGGTATCCATGGATACGTCAAAAATAACCCGCTAGTCGATTTCTCAAGTGTATTGATATATAAATTATTACAAAATTGTGAAATATCTTTGTTATTATCAACTTTAGGTATAGGGAATGGTTTTTCAAATCGAACGGTAATTGAATAGCAAATTTGATAATGCAAAAATATACATAGCATTCTATTAGAAATAAGAAAGTTATTAACGTTTGAAATTTGCCAACTTCACCCTAGATTTTATCAAATAATAAGTCAGAAATATGGAAAATTTCGACAAGGAATAAATGAAACAATGTTTCAAGGTTACAAAAATTTAAACCGCATATCAATAGACCTACTAACAAAGAAGTTATAGCCTATTTTTGTTGAAGACGTAACTGTCAAAATTTTACGAAAAAAATCAATAACTCGAAAACTGTTCATTTAAGGAATAAAGAATATTATGACAATTTTATTACAAATTATATAAGAAATTCGAAAATCGAAAAATATACAGGGTATTCCATTTGAAATAACAAAGTGATATCACGTCCGCCAAAACCGGAAGTGCAATTTTCGTCAAAATAATTTTGAAAAATAGACTTAGTCAGGCCATATTTGCTCTGAAAATTTCATATCGATATCTTCAATGACAAAAATGTTATATATATATATATATATATATATATATATATATATATATATATATATATATATATATATATATATATATATATATATATATATATATATATATATATATATATATATATATATATATATGTATATATATATATATATATATATATATATATATATATATATCTATATTTATATATTTATTTGAATTGTTGTTGCCTGTGAACTATTGTTAATTTTTTGATAAGAGTTATACATTTCTTTGAGAAATATACTTACTCATTGATTTTTAATTTGTTTGTTATTTAAAATTCATGTTTTAAATAGTTATACGAACATATAATATGACAAAACTGAAATAAAATTATTGAAAATTAATATGATATTCTTTCGCTATATGGAAGTTTTCGCCTCGGGCTTCTTTGTTTTCTAAGAATTCATTATGTGGATGTGAATTATTTAATGATTATTCAATTATTTAATTATTCTTGTAGGGTCTAATGTAGTATAACAAAATGTGACAATACACTGGGGGCTACTTTAGGGTGCTTTTTCTTTTTGTCATAAAATCCTAGTCATCATTTTCTCGATAAGAGTACAGTGAACATGAGCAGACTTATAGAAACGAATGCGGGTGAAATATAGAATTCTTTGATTAGGTAGAGGGGTTAGTATGAGGCTGGTAAATTCTGCACGTAGGGCACTCAAATTTTGGTATATGTTAGAAAATGTGGAGAATCGACAGGGTGTTACTCTGGGGGTATTTTTTCGTTTATTTTTGGCCTAAAATTGGTAGTTTCGGAGAAAAAGCGAGTTTTGTGAATTTTCATAGTCAATGATTGACTTAGACGGATTCACGGTTCGAAATACATGACGTCATGTGAGTATTTATTTGTCCTATATCCAAAAACCTTATTGTTGGGAAATCGACTTCGAATATGATACACACCTCAACTTTAAACCTATTCAACTTTTATATAATTTATAGTTTTAACACGTTGATAGCTCGTATGTGGAACTCATTAAGCATATTTTTCCATTAATTGCTCTGCATAATAATAAATATTTCACAATTCAAAATTCGGATATAGGGCACAAACCGTTATTTTACCCAAAAAGTTGATATGAAACTTGGATATGGATCAAGTATCACATTTTATGAGGATATAGATCAAAAGAGAACTACACCTTATATTGTTTTATATCAATAAAGAAGGGTCTATCCCTGTGTATTTTATATATATTTTTTAAGCAATAAAAAAATTTGTGAAGGTAATGAATAATTAAACCGATGAAATACGATACTATTTTATTACTATTTTAAATATAAGTATTAAAAAATGTATAAAATCTTTAACAGTAACGAACAACAAAACATTAAAACTTTATCTTAAGACTAAAAAACATGGAACCATATACTTTTATTTCTTTTTTGATTTGTAGGACGACGTTTTCTTTGGCAAAGCAGGTACTTCTTTCATAAGGAACTTTCATTTTTTAGTATCTTCTTATCAGCAGATGCTTTTATTTTTGAAACATGCACTTCTTGAACACATTTTTTCTTTGGATCATTTTATTTCTTTACAATACTTTACATTATTGGACAAAACTACTTCCATGTGAAATTTCAATTTCTTCTTAGAAGAACTTGATGATTCTTTTCTAGTTTGCTTTTCACCGAAACCTTAGTTTCTATTATAGAATGTTTTGCATTATTTTGTTTTCAATTTTCTCGTCCTCGTAAATTAGTTATGTTTTTAAAATATGTTGAAAAAATTCCAAATCAACTCCATCCAAGTATTTTATCATGGATTTCAAATTTTCCCTTTTGTCTTTGCGCAATCCAGTATTAAATTCCGTAATAATGGTAATTTGGAGAAATTTGACAAAATTATGGGGCGATCCCGCGTTTATGATTTTTTTAAAAATGTTAACAAACTTTAATTCGTCACTGAAGTCGTTACGAAAAGTTAGACTCAGTGGTTTATCTTTTGAGTAAAATATTTGTTTTATTTTTGTAAATGGAATTTCACTGTACATATAAGTTTGAGCTACTTCCTTGACTACTTTGATAGTGTCATTTGTATAACAGTAAGTTTTGTCTTAAAATAGTTTGGTATGTGACACAAATATTTAATTAGGCTAAATGGGCTCTTCATTTCTTTAGGACATAAGTACCTTTCTATGACACTGTGAACTGCATCTATTTCCTGAAAGTTACCGTGCCCAGGTTCGCTAAATTTTTGTTCAATTTTTCCAAATTGTTAGCTTTCTCACTTTGTAGGAAATTTTTAAGTGCCATAGACATTATGCTGTTTTTATTTTGTGCCTCACAACTGTCTGACTCTGGACAAAATTTTAATTAGGGCACTAGCAATGTGATTGCCAGCTCTGCCAGATATATACTCATGCCAAATACTGTAGTATGTTCTCCCATTTGTACTGCAGTGACCAGTTAAATTATATCTTTCTTTTGTATGTGCTTGCTATAAAAGTGACATTTCTTATCATCAGATAGCTTCGAAAAGTGTTCAAATATTTCTTTTCCGTGTGCGTAGGAAATATTTTTACACTCATACAAGATCCTCTGCAAATTCCCTTAATTTTTCGTGCTACGTGTTCTTTTCCTTTTCGGTCTGTGTACGCTTCTCCATTTCCTCTCAGATTTGTTCTAATATTTTGTTGCCAATGATATGGATTTCTTTTTCGTTGCCGGGTTAACTTTTTTACTGTGCCTTTGTTTATCAGTTCTGTCACACTTTTTTAGGTATGTTTTCCGTAGCTCTTCGATCGTTTTGATTGAAAGGATCACCTTTTTTATTATGAATTATGACTTCCATGTTTTCAATATCCAAATTAGAAGAATTGCTTTCTGGATCAACTTAATCATTATTAGTTTTGTTTTCAACATTGAAGTTGTACTTTTGAACAGGTTGTATTAAATTATAATTTTCTGTGTTTATAAAATCTTTCTTTGTTATATTATGCTTCAAATCTGAATTTATAGTTGCAAACTCAGAGGTATTTTTGTCATTGTTTTCTAACTCAATAGTAATGGAAATGTTTATATCATTTTTTGTATTTTCTGAATCTATTTTTTTATTGTTTCCAAAATCAATTATTCTCAATTTTTCAACAGGTGATATGAATTTATAATTTGCTGTGTTTATAAAATCTTTTTTTGTCATACTCTCCAAATCTGAATTTATAATTGAAAACTCAGAGCAAATGTTATGCCATAAGAATATGATCATGCCCCTTGAATATTACTTTCCATTGGCTCTTTGGACAAAGGATAAATGTAGACTATAGAGTTATGGATAAATAAAATCTTGTAAGGGGTATAGAAGGAATGTTTTGTCTGAATAATAAAATTTTTTGGTTGTTTGGATATGGGATGAAAGTAGACTTCTCTGTTAATCAAAAAGTATAAATACTTGCACGGGAGATAGGGCAGATGTTCTATCAAGGATATAGGACTAACGTATAGTAGAATTTACTCATAACAAGCGTAGAGCCAAATATTATTATAATGGATATAGAATCAATAGTTGTGAAGTTTATGTTTAAAATTTTGAATATAGAGCATGTGTTGCACTGTAAAATAAATTATTGGATATAGGAATAAAGCAGCTCTAAACATGCTAAATTTTTGGGATATAAGGCATTATTTTATTGAAAATCTCGTTTATCTTTGATAATTCATAATATATTTTTGGTAATATAGAATAAGTGCATTTTGAGCTTTAAGAATCTATATTTAACTCAAAACCGCCAAAAATGTGATATAGGGTAAATAAATATTCATATGACGATGAGGTTGGTAATTTCTGCTAACAAGATGAAAATGTTCAGATATAATATAGTGGAACGTGAAATTAGAGAAACAATTACTTTGGTAAGATGTTTTTTTCATTTCATTTTATAATTTATCTAGAACGAGTAGTGTTGTATTGCATGCATATATATATATATATATATATATAAATATATATATAAATATATATATATATAAATATATATATATATATATATATATATATATTTAAATATATATATATATATATATATATATATATATATATATATATATATATATATATATATATATATATATATATATATATATATATATATATATATATATATATATATATATATATATATATATATATATATATATATATCTATATATATATATATATATATATATATATATATATATATATATATATATATATATATATTTATGTGGACTATTGTTAACTTTTTGATGAGTCACATATTTCCTTGAGAAATATACTTAATCATTAATTTATAATTTCTTTGTTATATAAAATTTATGTTTTAATTAGATATACGAACATATATGACAAAACTGAAATAAAAATATTGAAAAATATTATGATATTCTCTCTCTTTTTGGAGGTTTTCGCCTTCTTTGTTTTCCAAGAATTCATTATTTAGATGTGAGTTATTCAAAATTTATTTAATTATTTAATTATTCTTGTAGGGTGTAGTATAAAAAAATGTGACAATACACTGGGGGCTACTTTAGGGTGTTTTTTTTTTCTCATTTTCCCGATAAGAGAACAGTGAACGTGAGCAGAGTTATAGAAATGAATGCTGGTGAAATATAGAATTCGTAGATTAGGTAGAGGCGTTAGTATGAGGGTGGTGAATTCTGCACGTAAGGCACTCAAAATTTGGAATATGTTAGAATAACATAGTTTGATTAATTTAAATCTTGTAATCAATTTTTATCTCAAATGAAATTGCCGATATTAG
>JARQZK010003668.1:25000-217500 GCA_030704885.1 Cynegetis impunctata
ATATATATATATATATATATATATATATATATATATATATATATATCTAAGAGTTTGTACATTTTTTAAGTGAACAGTGGACTCCAACGAATTAGCAGTTCTCAGTGAAGGTGTGGTATAAGATTCGTGAATTCTGCACGTAGGGTGCTAATACTTTCATAATTTAAAAGAAAAAGTAATAATAATACATCACAGTGTTCGATGATCTGAAACTATTTTACTACCTTCATTCTTTTTTTTTCAGATAATTGAAGAATCTTGAAATTCAGGCGAACTCGTGCAGCAAAGGTTGGGGTAAATGAATAAAATTAACGAGTAATCTCTTTTATAAATCATTGAGATTTACATACAGGTTGCGCAACCATTGAAATTATAAAAATGGTTGCGAAACTTGTATGTATATCTCACAGATTTATAAAAAAGATTTCTCGTTAATTTAATTTATTTAATATCACATATGAAGAAATACATGAATTTCTCATATATAATGAAAGATTACAACTAGACAGTGTTCAGAGTCTGGAATATCTCCTTCCAAAATTCCAGTGCAGTGATCCTATCGGATTAGGTCTGCTATATATCTGGATATATCTGGAGTATGCTCTTTGATTCGAATAAGTTTAATAATTCGAGTTAAATCGGTCAATTTTCATAATCACCGTAAATGGAAGTATGGTAATTTATCAATCAACTTATTTATGAACGAACCACCTTTCTTCACTTAGTACCGTAATTTTATAATACTTGTCATCTTATTATTCACATTTTATGTTCTCATTTTCGGGTAACATCCAGTTACCCAGTAAATGAAATAAGAATACTAAAGAATATTCATTTATATATTTAAAAATTACATAATAGTTTTTTTAATTTATAAATAACATACTAATACTACTCCGCCCCTCTGCACCTCGGTCCATGAACTTGATTTAATTTCGATATAAGATCGAGTCGCAGAGAGGCAAGGGGGTCTTGCTAGTTTATAAATTTTGAATCTATGAGCAATAGTGGAAATTATTAAACAAAAACGACGTCTCTATCGTTTATTTCTTAGAATAAGAGACGCCGCTATTAAAACTGAATATAATCGACTTTCGGCAACTATACGCCGGGAAACTAACCGTTTCAAAGAAGAAAAGTGGTCCGACGCTACGTCGAAACTTGTCTTCAGAAACGGCAAAGAATTCTGGCGTAAATTCAAAATTCTTTCAGGATCCAGAAAAACTCAAATACTTGCTTTAAAAACTTAACTTAGAAAATATCAGAAACATCAATTTCAAAATCCAATTGAACGGAGGTGATCCACTCATTTCCCCAATAGATCCTGATATCATGGCGAAAGCCATTCATTCGGGCAAGAACACGGCTCCAGGAGGCGACGGCATATCACGTGCCGTTCTCCGAAAACTCCCTCCCGAGGCGATGGAAAAATCTTCAACCGATGCCTCGAAATGTGTTATTTCCCGCATGCGTGGAAAGAGGCCACGATAGTTCTCATTCCAAAACCTTTCATAGCTTATATAGCCGACCTATTCCGACAGGATCACTGCACAAAAAACATGAATTTTTCATATAAAATTAAATACAGTGTTCAGAATCTGGAATATCCCCTTCCCAAATTCCAGTGCAGTGATCCTGTCGGATTAGGTCTGCTATATATCGGGATATGTCTGGATTATGCTCTTTGATTCGAATAAGTTTTATAATTCGAGCGAAATCGCTCAATTTTAATAATCACCGTAAATGGAAGTATGGTAATTTATCAATCAACTCATTTTTGAAAGAACCACCTTTCTTCACTCAGTACCGTGATTTTCTGATACTTGGTTATTCACCTTTTAAGTTCTCATGTTCGGGTAACATCCAGTGTGAATGGAATTCGAATACTGAAGAATATTTATTTATATATTTACAAATTACATACTAATTTTTTCAATTTATAAATATCATACTAATACTACTCTGCCCCTCTGCGCCTCGGTCCATGTTTATAGATTCTGAATCTATGAGCAATTGATCCTTTTTCAATTCGGTTCGTTGGTTAGTGAAAAGCTCTCTCTCCAGATTCGTTTACAGGGTGAGAGCCTTTACAAATTAGACGCAGTAATTATTTTTGTATTTTTGACATCAGATTTCACCATTTATCTTTTCCATGATAGGAGTACCTAAACTGAAATTTAAGAAGAGAATGATGGTCGAATATAAATTACAGGCTGTAATAGGCAGGAATAGGGGATAGGATGAATGAGGTTGGTAAATTCTGCACGTAGGACACTAAAACTTTGGTATATTATGTTAGAAAAGGTGAGGAATCGACAGGGAGTTACTTTGGGGGTAGTTTTTCGTTGATTTTCAGTCACAAATTAGTAGTTTCGGAGAAAAAGCGAGTTTTATGACTCTTCATAGTGAACGATTGACCTAGACGGATTCATGGTTTGAAGAACATGAGGTTGTTAATTTCTGCTAACAAAATGAAAATGTTTTGATATAATATTATAGTGAAACATGAAATTAGAAAAGCAATTACTTTGAGGGGATGTTTTTTCATTTAATTTTATTTTTTATCTAGTACGAATAGTTTATGGTTATAGTTACGAGTTAAAGCTCGTACTACAATGTGTACTAGGGTTTTGTAAATTATTGTTGTAGGGTATCTAATATATATATATTATAAAAGAATGTGACGAATACACTGGGGTTACTTTAGGGTGCTTTTTTTTTCTGTCATAAAATTCTAGTTATCATTTTCTCGATAAGAGTACAGTAAACATGAGCTGAGTTATAGAAACGAATGCTGGTGAAATATAGAATTCGTTGATTAGGTAGAGCGGTTAGTATGAGGGGTGTTAAATTCTGCACGTAGGACACTCAAATTTTGGTATATGTTAGAAAAGGTGAAAAATCGACAGGAGGTTAATGTAGGGGGTATTTTTTCGTTTATTTTTAGCCTAAAATTGGTAGTTTCGGAGAAAAAGCGAGTTTTGTGAATTTTCATAGAGAATGAATGACTTAGACGGATTCACGGTTCGAAATACATAAGGTTTGTGTTCTGCTAACAAGATTAAAACGTTAAAATAGATGAGGAATTACTTTAATGACATGGTATTTGTTAGAAAAGGTGAGGAATCGACAGGGGATTACTTTGGGGGTATTTTTTCGTTTATTTTTAGCCTAAAATTGGTAATTTCGGAGAAAAAGCGAGTTTGGTGAGTTCTCATACTTTAGTAATTTTCCGTTCTTTTTTTTTTATCTTAACCATGTTTTTCTGCATATATATATATATATATATATATATATATATATATATATATATATATATATATATATATATATATATATATATATATATGTATATATATATATATAAATTTATATATATATATATATATATAATATATATATATATATATATATATATATATATTTATATATTATGATAAATGCCAGCAATGCAAAAAGAACATAGACGTGTGAGCATGTGGGATAGGACGGAAGAAACACGGCTTCGATCGTGGAGGATACAGCGATTGAAGATGGCTGGTGTGCCAAAACAACAATTTCTCCTCCAGGAACGAGGTACCGGCAGTCAGGAAAGGAGGATACAGCGATTGAAGACGGCCGAAAAGCCATTCAACAATTTCTCCTCCAGGAGCCAAGTACGGGCAATCAGGAACGGAACACATACTCTCACCCTGCGGATGTTCCCTTACATCACCTACACCCATCACAACACTACTTCGGATAGGAGGATACAGCGATTGAAGACGGCCGAAAAGCCATACAACAATTTCTCCTCCTAGAGCCGATCACTTTTCACTGGTAAACCACTGTCACTACTTTCTACACTTTACTTACATTATTCGGTTCGGTTTTACTTCATGTTTTGATTCGATCTCCTACTGCTTGTTAGCGACAAAGGTTATTCAGAAAAATACTACATCGAGGGGCAATTAGATCGAAACAATGACATCTATCGGTATCAGTTGAGTTAGTTCAACTGCACATTATCCTACCACCCGACCAAGAAACGTCCACGACTATGAGGCAATATATAAGCATCAGTGCCACCTGCCGGCAGGTAATAGTGACTTATGCTTACAGAGTTCGTTAATTGTATTCGATATTGAATGATTGGCGGAATTAATACGCGACGGTAGTTTGCATATAAATATTAGTTCAAGTAACGACGTAAAGTCGTAGATTTGAATTTGCGGCGTTACATCCCCCTCTTTCTTCAGATAGATAAAAATGAAATAATTTCTTTGGCCTGAATGACTAAAAATGAAATACATTATTCGGTAAATAACAAAAATAAATTCTTCGGTTCAAAAATAAATAAATAAAAATAAATTCTTCACTTTAAGTAAGTACAATTCTCGGCTTCAGGTCAATTTCCATCAAGTCAGTTTTCTCTTGGGTCCTTATGTCGTGGTCGAAGTCGAACACAGTCGGTGTCTTGGTGTAAATTCCCATACTGGTCCATGAAGATCAGGGTACACTGTGTTTGCTTATCCCTCATGCGGTGTGGTTGGTGGACTTCGGGCTCATTTTTCTTGTATTGAACAGGTTTGGAATGATTCGCTTCTTTGCATCTACAACGGCGGGACATGATGCCTACTTGGCCACAACGTGAGCAGAATAGACGTCGGGGACGGGAGCAATTGTTTCTACGGTGTCCGGGGTAGCCGCAACGCCAGCACAGCTCGTAGTCGGATACGGGCAGGTACACAGGAACATCGGGACTGTTAGTGAGTGGCTCTGGTGGGCTTACTTCGGAAGCGAACTGCCATTCTTCGCGTGTCGGTAACGGTATTGGCGTGTGGTGGTTGACCTTGGTTTTTGGAGCATCATCGTAGATACCAATGGTTTCGGAATTTGGATTGGACGTGACGTGTTGCGGGACATCTATGTTTTCGTCGGTCGGTGATTCCGTGGGAGTCGGTTTTGGTGTTGGGTCGACTATATGGGTGAGAAAAACTTCCGTGGGCGGTTTGGCGGTGGTTTCCTCTTCAAGTTCCAGGAAATCTGTTTTCAGAACTATCCAGTCCTCGGGAGACGGAGAACGGGGGTTTTCGGTGTCTTCTCCACTATCAGAAATGAGGATGGGACTATAGGGCCTTTTTGGGGCCAGTGGCGGGGCGGGCCTGGTTGGAGTTTTCGGCTCATCCAGATGCAAAAGTTCGGGACCCTGGGCGGTCGATTGGATGGCAATCGTAGACGCAGTGCCTCGGAGGGTTCGGGTTGGCGTCTTCGGGTTGTCCTCATACTGTAGTTCTTGAACCGGGGCGGTTGGTAGGATGTCTTCTACGGTTCGGGTGGTCATTCTAGAAAAAGAAAAGATCATTCGGTAATTATGACGGGGTGGACTTGAGGTCTTTAATATGGACTCGCTTGCATATCTTTCCAGTTGCACTCTTGAGATTGTATATGACCGGGGATATTACTTTAGTAACGGTGTAGGGACCGGAGTATTTGGCTGCGAGTTTTGCGGCAAAATCGCGAGTTGCGTTGGAGAGGCAATGTTCCCTCTTCATGACTCTATCTCCTACATGGCAACGCCACTCTCGACGTCGGAGGTTGTAATATCGGCTTTGTTTTTCGAAGGAGCGGGCTAAGTTTATTTTGACGAGTTCATAGGTATCTTGTAACTTTTGAAGTCGGTCAATTTGTGGTCGAGTGTTGATCGTATGTTCTTCTAGCTCGGAGTCGTCGCGAGGCGTCTCTTCTGGCACATTACGTAGGATACTCGGAATCTCTAACTCTCTTCCAAAATTCAAAAATGCCGTCGTGAATTGTGTGGATTCCTGTCTGGACGTATTGATTGCAAACGTAAATTCAGGAAGGTTATGATCCCATGTCTTGTGGTTCTGTTCACAATATTGAGCAATCATGGTTTTCAATGTGCGGTTCGCCCTTTCGACGGGATTACACTGTGGAGTGTATGCGGGGGCTAACTGATGATGGATGCCACATTCTTGTAGCGTCGATGTAAATATCTTACTCTTGTACTGTGTTCCATTATCGCTGATTAAAACTCGAGGGCAGCCGAAACGGGTGATAACCTCTTCAATTAGTGCTTGTGAGACTGCGGTTGCCGTAGCCTTGCGGATTGGTTTGCATGTAACCCATTTAGTGAAACGATCCTGAAACACTACCAAAAAGTTATTTCCTCTAGTTGATCTTGGTAGCGGTCCAACCAGGTCAGTGCTTACGGTGTGCCATGGACAGGTTACTGGGCTAGCGAACATTTTTCCGGCTATCTGTCGCTGGGAGACTTTGTACCGTTGACATTGCAGACATCCTTTGACATATTTGCTAATGTCGCGAAACATTCCTGGCCAGTAGTAACGGAGCGCAATTTTAACCGCGGTTTTTGCTATCCCTAGGTGACCGGCAGTAGGGACGTCATGATTCTCTTTCAAGACTTGTACTCTGTCAGGCGTAGCCACGCATAATTTCCAAGGGTTCATCAAATCGGCGTCTGTCATATCACTATAGTCGAAAAAATGTCGGTACAAACGACCTTCTTGAATACAGTAGTCAGAAAAGGCTTGCGGGTTTGCCCTTACTGCGGCGATCTTCTTTTTATACCAGGGACAATTTATCGATTTAGTACTTTCGACGGCGAAGAGAGAATTCTCTGAATGGCCTACATCGTCAATGGGTTGACGTGATAGAGCATCGGCTACCTTATTCAAAACCCCTTTTCGATATTTGATGTCAAAATCGAATTGTTGCAAGAAAACACTCCACCTCGCAATACGTCCTGTGGGGCTCTTTATGGAGTGCAGCCACTTTAAACTTTGATGGTCAGTTACAACGGAGAATCGGTAACCTTCTAAGTAAGCTCTCATTTTTTCGATGCCATATACTATCGCTAAACATTCCTTCTCAGTAACAGAGTAATTTTTCTCGGCAGGCTGGAGCGTTCGACTGGCGTAAGCGATGACTCGATCTTGTCCATCTTGTTTCTGTATCAGAGCGGCTCCTAAACCTAACTCTGAGGCGTCGGTTTGTAATTCGAATGGAAGTTCGAAGTTTGGACACGCCAAAACTGGTGATTCGGTTAATTTCTTCTTCAGGGTGTCGAAGGCGGTTTGTTGTTCACTTCCCCACTTCCACTTGACTTTCTTTCGAAGTAGGCTTGTTAACGGCGATGCCATTTGTGAGAACGATGGAATGAAGCGTCGGTACCAAGAACAGATACCGAGAAATTGACGAACCATTTTGATGTTTCGGGGTTCCTTCAAATTCATGATGGCCTGAATTTTGTCAGGATCGGTACGGATACCTTCGGATGTCACTTCATGCCCTAGATACTTCAATGACGTCCGTCCAAATTCACATTTCTCGGGATTTATTTGTAAGTTAGCAGCTCGGAGTCGTTGGAACACCTCTTTCAAGTTACTCAAATGTTCTTCAAAAGTCCTGCCTAGAACTATTATGTCGTCTAAATAAGCGAAGGCCTTTGGGTCCATATCTGGTCCTATGATTCTATCTAGGAGCCGTTGGAAGGTGGCGGGAGCGGAGTGAAGACCGAACGGCATCACTTTGAATTGGAACAATCCACGTGTCGGAACAGTGAAAGCCGTTATGGGACGAGAAATTTTCGCTAGTGGAATTTGCCAATATCCTTGTTTGAGATCAATACTTGATATGAATCGGGCTTCCCGTAGTTTATCCAATATTGCGGATATATACGGCAGAGGATATGCATCTTTGCGACTAACCTCATTTACTTGGCGGAAATCAATACAGAATCGCGGTTTTCCATTCTTTTTCTGGACTACTACAATCGGGCTGCTCCATGGACTACTTGACGGTTCAATTATGTCTTCTTCCAACATTCGATCTACTTCTTCATTTATAATTTGTTGCATTCGCGGATTCTGGGGACGGTATCGCTGCTTAATCGGCTGTTGTCGGGTCAGTTCAATTTTGTGATTGATTAGCGGTGTTGTGCCACTCACGTTTTCAAACAATGCTAGCTCTTCTTTGAGGAAATTATTCAGACGGATTTTCTCCTCAGCCGTCGGTTGTAACGCAGGAGAATTAATTGTTTCGCTGCTTGATATTTCGGAAATATTTCTTGGGACTGGTGCACAGGGCCCATTCAACATGACACTATTTGTCGCCGGTCGGATAACGAAATTGTTCTTGGACAGGAAGTCCACACCTAGTACAAGATCTGAGCTCATTCCTGGCAAATACATGAACTCCGAGGATATCTCATACTCCAATATCCTGAGGGTTAACGGAAGAGAATATCGTATGGTTACCAATGAGCCATTAGCCAATTTAGCATTCGGAATGGGACTCTTGATGGCTTCTGTATTCATCTGGCGGCATAGGCGATAGATAGTGTCTCCAATATAGGAGCGGCAGGCTCCGGTATCTATTAAAGCTTTGAACTGTTGTCCTAATATGAGTACCATAATATGCGGTCGGTTATCTTCATCGGTTATTGTAGCGTTTGAGGCGGGTGTGCAATGGACTCGATCGTGCCTCGGTTCCGTTCGGTCCATTTTCAGTTTCCCGGTAGCTGACATGAACAATCCCTGGACATGATTCCTTGTCTTCCGCAGCGGGAACAGAACAAAACTGGCGGATTGTTACATTTCGTTCGAACATGTCCAGTCTGACCGCATCTCCAACAAATGGGTTTATCGGCGATCTCGTTATTTGGTCGTCGTTGGTAACTCACAGTATTCGGCGGCCTGGTTGGGCTACTATTTGACCGGTTAGATGGAAAACTATTGCTCCTTATGGATGGGCCTACTCGGATGTTTGTTTCCTTCGCTGCTCTCAGTTCCAAATACAAATTTTCAACAGATTTAACTTTCCCAATAAAAGACGTAAAATCATGAAAGTCCTGTCGCCATATCATCTGTCGGAATTCGGGGATTAAGTTTCGATGAAGCCAAGTTAGTTCCTGTTGAGCATTCATGCCTCCGTGCCTTCGAATAAGCGTCTGCAAATCGGTGATGTAGTCCGTAACACTCTCATGGGGTTTCTGTAGACGACGACTAATGGCAGCTTCTAAATTTATTTGATGATCAACGGGGAAAAAGAAAGTCCGGAAAAGTCGTATGAAATCTTCCCAACACTGGAAGTGACTTTTATTATTTCGATACCATAGTAACGAGGATCCTTCCAACACCTGAGGCAGAGCAGTGAGCAAACGTTGCGGTGCTATTCCAAGTTGAACGCATACTTCTTCTAATTTTTCCAGGAAAGCGGCTGGGTCAGACGTTCCATCAAACTTGATGCCAAAACGTAGAAGGTCTGGAGTATCAGCATTTCGAGTCGGTTGCATAGTAGGGGTGTATCCCCATGTCGACGGCATTGGCGGAGGGTGCGGAGCAAAAATTGGCGGGGCTAGTTGCTTCGTTGGATTTGGCGTGGCTCTCCCATTTTTGATGAAACGAGCTAATCGTTTTTTCTTGTCTTCTACGGTGCCGGATTTATCGAGCGAAAATTTGTCTAATTCATGGTCCAAATCGTCTTTCTTCAATTTATATATCCAACTCGTGGCACAGTCAATAGTTGGGTCGGTATTAAACGGATCGGCGGTACTGGTTCCGGAATTTTCATTCTGAGCCATTCTGGAATTATATATAATGCTACTATATATTTTCGGAAGACCGGCGGAATATTAAACGGCTAGCTGAATTTATTTCGAAGTGAAGTCGGCTTTACTGTTCGGATGACTGAAGTCGGTTGGTTTATCTATCTGGTATTACTATTCGGAGAGACTCTTTTCACAATGATGGTCAGGGTAAGAGTCCTTTTGGCTAGGGGCATCTTCGGATTTTATATATTTGTCCCCACCACTCCTTGAAGTGGAAGGAAATTGGCGTCTGCTCAGTTTCGTCGTACAAAAAATCAACTTTACGCAAATATGACGTCTAATCCTTTGTTAAAATCTCGGTTGTCCCTCGAAAGCGGACCTGGACTTTCAGGACAACATTTCCAACCCATCCCAGGGCTCCAGGATAATGTTTCCAACCCAGCGGCCAGAGATTTTCTTGAAAAGCATTTAAAAATCAACTTTACGCAAATATGACGTCTAATCCTTTGTTAAAATCTCGGTTGTCCCTCGAAAGCGGACCTGGACTTTCAGGACAACATTTCCAACCCATCCCAGGGCTCCAGGATAATGTTTCCAACCCAGCGGCCAGAGATTTTCTTGAAAAGCATTTTTCGTCAAGATTTTGTGTTGCCATAAGTAATCCGGGTTTCCATTTATCTACCTAAACTCTTTAACTTCTAGAAAACTCCTATGGATTCCTCAATAGAGTTCCAGGGCTTCCAGGATTACATTTCCAACCCATCCCAGGGCTCCAGGATAATGTCTCCAACCCAACATCTATGATTCGGTCCGAGTTTTCTTGAAAGTAAACGGTCCTGCATCAAAAAGTGAAAAGACAACTTCGATATTCCAATATGAACTGGTTGTTTCTTATCACCTTTAGGTCTAAACGGTTTATCTGCAGGTCAGACGCAGGAAGTCATCAGAATTAATGGAAATTTCATACTCCCCATCGTCAAATCAAAGCAAAATATCACTTCTGGTACCATACTCTGCGGAACTCTGGTATCTTCTGGATAAATCCACTCAAATTTGACTTGTCGTTACACGCGGATTCCGGTAATACCTCTTCAATTATTCTACGGACGGCAGAAATTTGATAAACGGAAATTTTTCAGTTTCATTCTTCATTCAGCATCGAAATCTCCCAATAAATGTTGAAGTAATCAGGTGTTAAATATCGGCGTATCGGAAAAGCTCAGGACTACTCACTAGGGTGAGCCTTCAATATTTGGCGGGTCGGAAATAGGTTGAAGCTCAAAATAGGTTGAAGCTCAAAATAGGTTGAAGTTCCAAATAGGTTAAAGCTCCAAATAGGTTAAAGCTCAAAGCTCCATTATTGCGAGATGCAAAAAGCTCCTTGAGCTTTTAAGCTCAGTGACTATTCCTGGTCCAAAGCTCCAGTGAGCTTTGAGAGCTTTCGGACTTGCCTTCCTTCGGTCTTTGACTCAGGTGTTCCTCGGTTCAGCGGTGTTTCGGCGGGGAGAAAACTTCAGGGTCCCTGCTCGGGCGCCATTTTGTGACGCTATCCTTTGCTTGGGTGCTGGAATACTTCGTCGTATCTCCCTTATTCGGTGAAAAGTTCGGGCGCCACCTTTTTTACCTACGTGGTAAGGTCCACACATTATATTTCTTACATTTAAGGAGGTCGAAATGTAAGGCTGGGTAACTCGAAGCCAGAGAAAAGAAAATCCAGGGTTCGAGACGGTTGGCTTCGAAGAAGCCTCGGAAAATAAAACTCCTAAATTTATCACAGAGTATAATTAGTACCTTCTTCAGTATTTGATACAGCTTTTTATGTCTCATTACATATCAAAAAGTATAAGTCGGAGAGAGATGTAACGGAGAGCAGGCATTACGAAATACTAATATACTCAGCTAGAAGAAAAGGGTTAATTATTCGGTAATCGGTCGGTAAATAAAATAAACGGTATCACAAAAGAGTGATTCGGTCGGAATCGGTACGGAAACAGTGCTCATGTGAAAAGAAGTATAGCTTGATCGGTCGGCAAATAAAGCAAGCGGTAGCATAGAAAGAGTGATTCGGTAGTCGGTCGGAAGCAGTGGAATACAAACAGCAAACGGTAACGTATGATAAATGCCAGCAATGCAAAAAGAACATAGACGTGTGAGCATGTGGGATAGGACGGAAGAAACACGGCTTCGATCGTGGAGGATACAGCGATTGAAGATGGCTGGTGTGCCAAAACAACAATTTCTCCTCCAGGAACGAGGTACCGGCAGTCAGGAAAGGAGGATACAGCGATTGAAGACGGCCGAAAAGCCATTCAACAATTTCTCCTCCAGGAGCGGGGTACGGGCAATAGGGAAAGGAACACATACTTTGATCGTGGAGGATACAGCGATTGAAGACGGCCGAAAAGCCATTCAACAATTTCTCCTCCAGGAGCCAAGTACGGGCAATCAGGAACGGAACACATACTCTCACCCTGCGGATGTTCCCTTACATCACCTACACCCATCACAACACTACTTCGGATAGGAGGATACAGCGATTGAAGACGGCCGAAAAGCCATACAACAATTTCTCCTCCTAGAGCCGATCACTTTTCACTGGTAAACCACTGTCACTACTTTCTACACTTTACTTACATTATTCGGTTCGGTTTTACTTCATGTTTTGATTCGATATCCTACTGCTTGTTAGCGACAAAGGTTATTCAGAAAAATACTACATCGAGGGGCAATTAGATCGAAACAATGACATCTATCGGTATCAGTTGAGTTAGTTCAACTGCACATTATCCTACCACCCGACCAAGAAACGTCCACGACTATGAGGCAATATATAAGCATCAGTGCCACCTGCCGGCAGGTAATAGTGACTTATGCTTACAGAGTTCGTTAATTGTATTCGATATTGAATGATTGGCGGAATTAATACGCGACGGTAGTTTGCATATAAATATTAGTTCAAGTAACGACGTAAAGTCGTAGATTTGAATTTGCGGCGTTAAAAATATATATATATATATATATATATATATATACGAGAGATTGTCAATTTTCTAAGTGAATAGTGGACTCCAAAGAACTACTAGTTCTCAGTAGAGGTTTGGTATAAGAGTCGTGAATTCAACACGTAGGGTGCTAATACTTTCATAGTTCAAAAGAAAAGGTTATTATAATACATTACAATGCTGATAAAAAATGGCAGCGTGAGCTGGTTTTTCGATTTTTTTAATCCAAAATACTGCTGGTACGAAATATGCAATTACATATTTCATCAGCACAAAATGAGCACTATTTTTTGTAAAAGTCGTGGCTGGATTCTGCCGATAAGAAATGGCTGTTATTTTTGAGCGTAAGCTGGTTTTTTGAGGTTTTTTCGTAAATGCTGCTGGTACAAAATCTGCAATTAGATATTTTCTCAGCATAATATAAGCACCATCTTTTGCGATGGTCGCGGTTGGATTCTGCTGATAAAAAATGGCAGTTTACTTCTGAGCGTTAGCTGGTTTTTTGATTTTTTTGGAACTGCCGCAAGTAAAAAATCTGAAATAATACATTTTATCAGCACAAAATAAGCACTATCTTTTGCAATAGTCGCAGCTGGATTTTGCCGATAGCAAGTGACACTTTACCCCTGAGCGTGAGCTGGTTTTTGAATTTTTTTTCGGAGCTGCCGCTGGTACGAAATCTGCAATTATATATTTTATCAGCACAAAATTAGTACTATCTTCTGCACAAGTCGCGGCTGGATTCTTCTGATAACAAGTGTCACTTTACACTTCACCGTGAGCTGGTTTGCTGAATTTCTTTTGAAAATACTGCTGGTACGAAATCTGCAATTACATATTTTTCCAGCACAAAGTAAGCACTATCTTTTGCAAAAGTTGCAGCTGGATTCTACCGATGAGAAATGGTAGTTTACTCTTGAGCGTAAGCTGGTTTTTTGAATTTGTTTTGAGAACACTGCTGGTACAAAATCTGCAATTACCTATTTTTTCAGCCGAAACTAAGCACTATCTGTTGCAATAGTCGCAGCTGGATTCTGCCGATAAAAAATGCCATTTTACTCTTAAACGTAAGTTTTTTCCGAAAATTCTGCTGGTACAAAATCTGAAATAACATATTTTATCTGCATAATATAAGCACCTTCTTTTGCAATGATCGCGCCTGGATTCTGCTGATGATAAATGGCAATTTACTAATGAGCGTGAGCTGGTTTTTTGATTCTTTTACGGAACTGCCGCTGGTACAGAATCTGCAATTATATATTTTATCAGCACAAAATAAGCACTATCTTTTGCAATAGTCGCGCATTCTGATGATAACAAATGGCACTTTACTTTTGAGCTTGAGCTGGTTATTTGATTGTTTTTCGGAACTGCTGCTGGTACAGAATCTGCCATTACATATTTTATTAGCAAAAAATGAGCACTAACTATTGCAGTAGAAGCAGCTGGATTCTGCTGATGAGAAATGGCAGTTCTATGTTGCTAGTTCAAAATCTGCAATTACATATTTTATCAGCAAAAAATAATCACTATCTTTTGCAATAGTCGCAGCTGGATTCTGCACTTTTCTCTTGAGCGTGAGCTGGTTTTTTGATTTTTTTTTCGGAACTACTGCTGGTACGAAATCTACGATTTTGAATTTCATCTGCACAAAATAACCACTATATTTTGCGGATGTCGCAGCTGGATTTTGCCGATAAGAAATGGCAGTTTACTCCTGAGCGTAGGCTGGTTTTTTGAGTTTTTTTCGAAAATACTGCTAGTACAAAATCTGCAATTACATATTTTTTCAGCACAAAATAAGAACTGTCTTTTGCAATAGTTGCAGCTGAATTCTGCTGATAACAAGTGGCACTTCACTCGTGACCGTGAGCTGGTTTTTCAAAAATGCTGCAGGTACAAAATCTGCAAGTACTAACTTTATCAGCACAAAATAAGCACTATCTTTTGTAGTAAACGCAGCTGGATTCTGCAGATGAAAAGTGGCACTTTTCTCGTGAGCGTGAGCTGGTTTTTTGATTTTTTTTTCGGAGCTGCTGATGGTACGAAATCTGCAATTACATATTTCATCAACAAAACATAAGAACTATATTTTGTAATAGTCGCGACTGGATTCTGATGATAACTAGTGGCACTTTACCCCTGAGCGTGGCCTGGTTGTTTAATTTTTTTCGGAACTGCTGCTGGTACAGAATCTGCAATTATATATTGTATCAGCACAAAATGAGTACTATTATATTAAATCAAAACATTTTCATCTTGTTAGCAGAAGTTATAAACTCATGTATTTCGAACCGTGAATCCGTCTGTCAATCATTCACTATTTCACCAACATCCGTTTCTATAACTCTGCTCATGCTCACTGTTCTCCTATCGAAAAATTGATAACTAGGATTTTATGACAGCAAAAAAAGTGCCCTTAAGAAGCCCTCAGTGCATTGGTCACATTCTTTCATAATATATTAGACACCCTACAAAATTAATTTACAAAACCCTAGTAAACCTTGTAGTACAATCTCTAAATTTCGTCTGAAAATTCATTAATTTGTATTATACCATATACATACACTCGCTCTAGATAAAAAATTGAATAAAATGAAAAAAACATCTCTCCAAAGTAATTGCTTCTCTAATTTCACGTTTTACAATAATATTATATCCAAACATTTTCATGTTGTTAGCAGAAATTACCAACCTCATGTACTTCGAACCGTGAATCCGTCTAAGCCAATCGTTCACTATGAAAATTCATAAAACTCGCTTTCTCTCTACCAATTTTAGGCTAAAAATAAACGAAAAAATACCTTTAAAGTAACCCCCTGTCGATTCCTCACCTTTTCTAACATATAATAAAGTTTGGGTGTCCTACGTGCAGAATTTACCACCCTCATTCATCCTATCCCCTACTCCTGCCTTATACAACCTGTACTTTATATTCGACCATCATTCGCTTCTTAAATTTCAGTTTATGTACTCCTATCATGTAAAAGAAAAATAGTGAAAACTGATGTCAAAAATACAAAAATAACTACTGCGTCTAAGTTGTAAAGGCACTCACCTTGTAGACGAATCTGGAGAGAGAGCTCTTCACTGACCAATGAACCGAATTGAAGAAGGATTCTTTGCTCATAGATTCAGAATTTATAAACTAGCAAGAACCCCTTGTCCCTCTGCGACTCGATATTTTATTGAAATTAAATCATGTTCATGGACATGCTCAGAGGGGCAGAGTAGTATTAGTATATTATTTATAAATTGAAAAAATTAATATGTAATTTGTAAATATAAAAATAAATATTTTTCAGTATTTAAATTTCATTTACACTGGATGATACCCGGAAATGAGAACATAAAAGTTGAATAATAAAACGACAAGTATGAGAAAATCACGGTACTTAGTGAAGACAAGTGGTTCTTCAATAAATAAGTTGGTTGATAAATTACCATACTTCCATTTACGGTGATTATGAAAATAGAACTTATTCAAATCAAAGAGCATAATCCAGACATATCCGGATATATAGCAGACCTAATCCGACAGGATCACTGCACAAAAAACATGAATTTTTCATATAAAATGAAATACAGTGTTCAGGGTCTGGAACATCCCATTCACAAATTCCAGTGCAGTGATCCTGTCGGATTAGGTCTGCTATATATCCGGATATGTCTGGATTATGCCCTTTGATTCGAATAAGTTTTATAATTCGAGCGAAATCGCTCAATTTTAATAATCACCGTAAATGGAAGTATGGTAATTTATCAATCAACTCATTTTTGAAAGAAAGAACTTTCTTCACTTAGTACCGTGATTTTTTGATACTTGGTTATTCACCTTTTAAGTTCTCATGTTCGGGTAACATCCAGTGTAAATGGAATTCGAATACTGAAGAATATTTATTTATATATTTACAAATTACATATAAATTTTTTCAATTTATAAATAACATACTAATACTACTCTGCCCCTCTGCGCCTCGGTCCATGAACTTGATTTAATTTCAATATAAGATCGAGTCGCAGAGGGGCAAGGGGGTCTTGCTAGTTCATAAATTCTAAATCTATGAGCAGTGAATTCTTTTTCAATTCGGTTCGTTGGTTAGTGAGAGCTCTCTCTCTCCAGATTCGTCCACAAGGTGACTGCCTTTATAAATTAGACGCATTAATTATTTTTGTATTTTTGACATCAGTTTTCACTATTTATCTTTTCCAAGTGAGAATTATTCGTGTTAAACGAAAAACACGTCCGTGGTTATGAAATTAACTGAACTAGGATATTTATTTGAAACTAATGAATCAAACCTCCTAGCGGAGCTGGTTATAAGAGTTCACGAAAGTAATAAACTAAACCAACATTTCAAACGGTCATACATTTTCCTTCTAGTAACTTTATGATATATAAATATGACACAGCGCCACCAGTCGAAAACAATTGAACCACATATTCCAGACAGACGAAAACATTTCGGCAACAAGAATTCGTACGTCCGGAACACCCGAAGGTGGCTACTATATCTGGCAGGGTAAAGTTGACACATCAATTCGATGTGATTCCAAATTTACACACCGCAAGCAGCAATCGCTCCGAATTTTATAGCAATGGCAAATGAATATAAGTGAGAATTATTCGTGTTAAACGGAAAACACGCCCGTCGTTATAAAATTAAGTGAACTAGGACATTTATTTGAAACTAATCAAACAAACCTCCTAGCAAAGCTGATTATAAGAGTTCACGAAGCATCGAAATATCCACATCTACCCTAGACGGTAATAGTTAGAAATGTTAATTTGTTTATTACAATCGATGTAAATTGATAGACAGACTGTTTAGTTCTTATTGGGGCTCATCAGTATCATCCATCCATCGAAAGTGATAACCAAACCAACATTTCAAACGGTCATACATTTTTCTTCTAGTAACTCCATGATATATAAATATGACACAGCGCCACCATTCGGAAACAATTGAACCACATCTTTCAGACAGACGAAAACATTTCGGCAACGAGAACTCGTACGTCCGGAACACTCGAAGGTGGCTACTATATCTGGCAGGGTAAAGTTGACACATCAATTCGATATGATTCAACATTTACACGCCGCAAGCAGCAATCGCTCTGAATATTATAGCAATGGCAAATGAGTATAAGTGAGAATTATTCGTGTTAAACGGAAAATACGCCCGTGGTTATAAAATTAAGTGAACTAAGACATTTATTTGAAACTAATCAAACAAACCTCCTAGCGGAGCTGGTTATAAGAGTTCACGAAGCATCGAAATATCCACATCTACCCTAGACGATAATTGTTAGAAATGTTAATTTGTTTATCACAATCGATGGAAATTGATAGACAGACTGTTTCGCTCTTATTGGGGCTCATCAGTATTATCCATCCTGGTGGCGCTGTGTCATATTTATATGTCATGGAGTTACTAGAAGGAAAATGTATGACCGTTTGAAATGTTGGTTTGGTTATCACTTTCGATGGGTGGATGATACTGATGAGCCCTAATAAGGGCGAAACAGTCTGTCTATCAATTTCAATCGATTGTGATAAACAAATTAACATTTCTGACAATTACCGGCTAAGGTAGATGTGGATAGTTTGATGCTTCGTGAACTCTTATAACCAGCTCTGCTAGGAGGTTTGTTTGATTAGTTTCAAATAAATGTCCTAGTTCACTTAATTATATATATATATATATATATATATATATATATATATATATATATATATATATATATATATATATATATGTTATATATATATATATATATATATATATATATATTTATATATATATATATATATATATATATATATATATATATATCTAAGAATTTGTCAATTTTCTAAGTGAATAGTGGACTCCAACGATTTACCAGTTCTCAGAGGTTTGGTATATAATTCGTGAATTCTGCACGTAGGATGCTAACACTTTCATAATTTCAAAGAAATTGTAATAATAATACATTACAATGTTCGATGATCTAAAATTATTTTAATACCTTCATCATTTTTTTTTAGATAATTGAAGAATCTAGGAATTCAGATGAACTCGTGCAGCATAGGTTGGGAAAAATAAATAAAATTAACGAGTAATCTTTTTCATGAATCAATGAGATTTACATACAAGTTTCGCAACCGTTAGTAGTATAGATATGAGAAAGTGGAGACAAAATACCCTTTTCGAACGACCTCCTTGAATTTTCAAATCGCTTGTTACGTTACTGAGTCTGGAAGAGGGACCGGAATTTGTCTATAAATCAAATAATAATATGATTTGCTGAACAATGTGAATATGTGAGTTATTAAAGGGGCTATTAAACTAAATTATCGTCGATTTTCCTATCGTATGAGTCGAGGGGGGGACGAAGAGGGATCTCGCATTATTGCGTCGGACAAGGACTTGTCTATAGATTAAATAATGTGGTTTGCTAAAAATGTGGATATGTGGGTAATTATAAGAGGATAATAAACTGAATTGACCTTCATTCCTGTGTATTCCCAGTTGGGAAGTGAAGACGAGTCGGAACTTGTCTGAATTCTCGAAGTAGGAGAGATAATTAAGGCAGGTGCGCTAATGTATGGAATGAATGCAACTATATTTTTTGTTTGAAAATAGATGTATTCTGTTTCTAACGATGTCTATTTAATGATTCTTGATTCCCACGGTGCAGGTGCGCTGATCCTGTGGGATGAATCTGGCTATATAAAGGTTGGTTAGAGAAAACTCATTCATTGTATCTTACTGAATGTTTATCGCAATCGTCAGTCGCAGTCATGTTCTCAAAGTTAAACGTTCAGTCCCAATCTTGGGAATTTATTTCCTGTTCAAATTTGGAAATCAATAAAAAGTTCAAAGTGTTATCGATAAGCAGAATAACTACAAATTATGGTGAAAAAATATCATGTACTACCCACGATTTTACAGTTATTTCACCTCAGAGATTCGCAACAATAATGACCGATCAAGAACTTGCAAATATGAATGAATATATTGATGAAAATAAAGATATATTTATACAAAGTACAGGACGAGTGAGCAGGACTGTGAACATTCAATTTTCCGAAGAATAATAGATTAATCACATCTTCAGTATTACTCATTACAATCATGGACTTCAAACAAATAGCAATGCCTAAGAGATATCAACAACAACAATTTGTGAAGAAAAAAAATAAAATAAAGTTGAGAAGTGTGGTGCAAGAAAGATTACGTTGCTGGCGTAAGAAACTTCAAACGTTAAAGACACAAATAGCAATTTATGAACTCAGAAAAAAGCTTGATCAAACACACTTTTTTTCAAAGAAAAATGGAAAAAAATGTTAAATTGAATGATAATATTAAATTTCATATCATTTATTCGTGGAAATATGTTTACTGCAATACCCAAAAGGGTTTATGCGAGCAATATGAACGTGACAGAGTATGATTCTGGAATAAAATACATAAAACTAGTGAATTCATAACTACAATTCTTGAAAAAAAAAATTGACTTCATAAAAACTTCTAGAGTAGGTGATGATTTTTATTTAGATTATCTGAAACATAATAACCCCTCCCTAACTACCTCTAAGAGTGGTAATTATATATTACCGGTTGGTAAACTTTGTTATTTCATTAGTGAGATAGAGAGTATTGAAGTAGATGGATAAATTTCTTTTAAACAAAAATAGATTCAGATATTTTATACAGACTACGAAAAGGAGGATTGCACTTACACGAATAGCTGAATTTCAACGACAGTTGTTCGTTTACAAATATAAATATTTCAATGAAATTGAAAATAAATGGATGCTGCTTTAGATTTCAGAGAAGAAAACTCAAATTCAAGAATGTGTAATGGAACTTAAGGAAGATGTTCAATCAATAGTGAATTAAATCCGTCAAAAAGGACATTGTTTTCACGAATGTTGTTTTGAAGATTGCTATTCTTGCACAGAAAATTTGCAAGCCCTAAAGTGTTATATTCAAGCTTATGAAGCTTTTTACGATTTTATGACATCGGAAATTCCACTTTTTGATCTCTGTGATAAACTGATCAACTTAGGCTTAATATATTATATCAATATTCTAAGGGAAGAACTGCCAGAGGATATTAGGAGCGAGCATGATTACTCGAGAATTCCAACACAGAATCACTCTGCTGCTAATGAATGTAATGATTATGATGATAATGACTGTGAAATTAAAAAATATTTTTGAATAATATGTTAATTGAAGTAATTAAATAAAAAACTAATAATATCAATATAAACATGTGTTTTATTTTTCAATTGAAAAATGATATATGTATATATATATATATATATATATATATATATATATATATATATATATATATATATATATATATATATATATATATATAAATATATATTTATTCGAATTGTTATCAAGAGATTATATATATATATATACTACAAAAAAATTATATAAAATTATTGAACATTGTTGTCATAAATCCAACTTATATATGAATATACAAAAAAAATCATATGAAATTATTGAACATTGTTGTTATCAATCCAACTATTTTTAGAGTTTTCTAGACCTAACCACTTCACAAGTACTTTATTACCTCTCTTCCTTAAAACTTTTTCAACCAGGAGAATTCCGGGGTGCTTTACATGTTGTAGTTCCATTTCATAAAATCCACCCTTTATGTCCTCGCCATTTTCATCTTGAAGCAAATATGTGACGGGATTAGTAGCGTATTTCACTTTCCTCACAGAAAATATCTCATTTGTCCAATTTGGTGTATACGACTTATCAAAATCTTTTGCGATATTCACTTATTCGTACATGATCGCCAACTTTAAATTTTGTATTCAAATTAACTATTTTGATGCGGTTGTACACGGTATTTAATAATTTTTTTTCATTGTTCCTATCAACTTGAACAAGTTTCATACCTATAGTAGAATGTCTTGTTATATTGTATCGATTTAATATATCCTCTAATGAATTCAACCAATTATAGGAACCTTGTAAACTGAACATTTTTCACAGCATGTTCTTGAGAGTTCGGTTCAGCCTTTCTACAATTGAAGCTTTTTTCGTGCTTTACACCCTACAGTGATTAATATCGAACTTTTTCATTAGTTCAGCGAAATGTTTTTTATAGAATTCTTTGCCCATATCCGATTGCAAATTCTCCGGAGAATTTTTCATTTTATTCAATATATCATTCATAGCATTAGCGACATCGCATCCTGATTTTTTTTGAGGGGTGCAGCCCAAGCTTTTTTCGAGAAACAATTAATGGCTACCAGAATATATTTGTAGCCCTTATTTTCTCTGGAATAAGGAATCATTTCAACTAGATCGATTTGAACGAGGTCATTGATTCCTTTCAATATAACTTTACGCTTTCGAAAGTTTATTCTAGCCGGTTTATACAATTCCTTAACAATATCTCTTTTTATTTTGCTCTCTTTTATTACAGGTTTTCTTCTCCTCTTCATGACTGAGAAAATTAAAACTATATACTACTGTAAATTATGCGAATAGCAGGTTTTTATATACTTACATCTGAATCGTTGAACGTAATTGGACATTCGATAACTAGTTCTGCCAGCAAATGTTTACCAGTTACCCCCTTTAAAGATATCTTGTCCTCTTTTTTCAATGAAAATTTTTTTATTTATTTGACGGTATACTTCTCTTTGTTCACTCTAGTGATTAAATTACTAGGATGAATGTGAATGTTTCGGATAGTTCCTGTTTCGAGGGGAAATATCCCAATTCGAAGATGGATCAACGGTGTCAGATTCGAAAATTATTAAAATTTTGTATGTGTATCTTCCGAGAATATCTAAAATGAGTTCATATTTCGAGTAATCATCCTCTTCATTATAATCTTGAACATCTTTATAATATGAATTTATATGATGACCAAATTTATTAATGCTCATTTTTTTTTGTTTTTAAATTTCATTCAACTTCAGCTTCCCGCAACTCTTCAATTATGGAAATTATTCCGTTACTTAGACTTGTATTGCCCGCAGCTTGCGAAGAAACTAACAACCGAAGTCTATCAACCAGTTCATTTGTATCGAATCTGGCTCCGAATTTGAAATCAAATTTATTGCTTGTATCGGAAAAAAATGCATCCATATACGAACGGGGGATTGGGTGTAGCTATTGTAAATATAGATCGAATTCTTCAGTTTGTGAAAGATTTTGCAAGAATTGCTTGGTATCTTCATACGTTTCGTTTAAGAATTCATCATCGGAAATTCCTTTATCAGCGTCACCTGCATTGATAACAGCCCCTTCGTCGTCATCAGCATCGCTTGTAGTTTCGGCTATCGTATCTGTTTCAAGGAAATTTGGCTGAAGCAATTGTCGTTTTAGCGATTTCTCAAATTTAGGTGTATAAATATCGGGATAATCTTTTGGTGTTGAAGATGAAAGTTTTTTAAGCCCTCATGGCTTTTCTTCTTCCCTTTCTCCTTCTGTTTCCTCTTTAATTTTCTTCTTAATATCAATTACAGTTTTCTTATCGTCAAGTTTCCTGGCTATAGTCTGCAATTGTTGTTATTGGTGCAAAGGCATCCTATCTAATAATTCCCCCCCCCCAGAAATTTCAAATTGCTCCTAACATTAATTAAATTTTTTTTATGTGACAATGTTCATGATAAATAATAGCTAATCGGCTAAACAACTAATAGCTAAAACAGCTAATACCTAACACCTCTCAACTAACCAACAACTAATTAGCTAATCAGTTGAAAAAGGTATCTAATTAGTTAAAACAGGTATCTCATTTGTTAAAACAGGTATCTAATCAGTTAAAAATAGATAAAACTGCTGATGAATAAATGGGGAAGAACAACCTGTTCAACGATCTGATATTATCTGATAAAAATAATCGCTAATTCAGATATATATATATATATATATATATATATATATATATATATATATATATATATATATATATATATATATATATATATATATATATTATATATATATATATATATATATATAGTGATCAAATCCTTTTCGATAGCGTCCCTTTTCTATTTCACTATCCTTATCAATCACAATGAAACCGTATTTATCGGTCCAACATAGTGCACACATTTCTTCAAATTCGTCATATTTCAAATCGGTATTCACATGCTCATCATAAATATGCTTCAGATTATTCTCATCGGTGCGAAATATCACCAGTAAATTTGCATTATCACGTATTAATTGTTTTTGGACACGTGTGTAAGTTTGTCCTAAATAAAAACAGTCGATATTCTTGTGCCTACCCATGCTAAAGTAGTCACGCATCAAATTTTGGTTGGTGCAGGAAATGTCATCCAAGATAAAAATAGAATTGGGTTTCGAGTCTGATGGCCTGACAATATTCTCACAATTATTGTATTTATTATATGAAATTTCTTTGATTGGAGAAAGCAACTCCTCCAAATATACATATTTCGGTTGAAATAACGATTTCGAATGAACCTAAACATTCTGAAATCTTAATCCGTTGGGGTGTACTAGTAAATTAATCATCACGTTGGTTTTACCACAGTTTGAGGGGTCCACTATGAGACATCGAATTGTGGATGGTAAAAGTGCACCGTGTCTTCTTCTCTCAACTTTACGCCCCCATGAAAATCTGCGTTATCTATTGCTAGTGGTGACTTCTGTTTAACAATACACATGTCTTTAACTAACTGAGTTTTAGCGAAAATTGAGTTTTATAGATATATATATATATATATATATATATATATATATATATATATATATATATATATATATATATATATATATATATATTTATATATATATACATATATAACTAACAAACAAACAAAATAGAATTTTACTAGCCGTGCGAGCAAGCAGGTTTTAGATCGAAATTTAATACATGTGACCACCTTCAGACCATGCAAACATTAATAGAAAAAACCAACGAATACAACTCAAAATTATACATCGCCTTCATAGACTATGAAAAAGCGTTCGACTCAGTAGAAATATGGGCCGTTCTTAATTCACTGAGAAGGTGCCAAATCGATAGTAGATACATCGACCTAATTAACAACATCTACACAAATGCAAAAATGTACATAAAATCCTTTGCTGATACTAACTTATTCCCGATAAAGAGAGGAGTGCGGCAGGGAGATACTATATCGCCCAAACTATTCATTACGGTGATGGAGAACATCTACCGAATGATGGACTGGTCTGACAAAGGAGTACGAATCGATGGGATACATTCAAACTACCTGAGATTTGCAGATGATGTAGTACTCCTGAGTAACGACCCCGAAGAGCTACAGGACATGATCACCGAGCTAAATGATCCCTCAAAAGAAGTTGGTATAAAAATGAATATAACGAAAACCAAAGTCATGACCAACACTCAAGAAGACGTGAATATTGCCCTAGACGGAATAACGCTTGAAGTTGTAGAAAACTACATATATCTTGGACAAAAACTCTCAACAATAAAAGACAGCATGAGCGAGGAAATAACACGAAGAACAGGATTGGCCTGGAGTGCATTTGGCAAATTGGACATATACTAAAATCAGATATTCCTAACGCCTTGAAGAGAAAAATCTACGATCAATGCGTTCTTCCTCTACTAACATACGGGGCTGAGACTTGGAGCTTGACAAGAAGAAATGCCCAAAAGATAGCAAGAACACAAAGAGCACACGAAAGACGAATGCTGAAAATAAAACTCAGCGACCGAAAAACTAATATATGGATAAGACAACAAACAAAAATAACAGACGCCTTACAACGGGGTGCACAACTTAAGTGGCAATGGGCTGGACACCTCGCCCATATCGAAGACAATAGATGGACAAAGCAAATACTTACCTGGAGGCACGTTGCCAACCCCAACTTAGTGAAAAACTACATATGTACTTCGCAAAAACTGTAGAAAACTGTAGATTTTAATTTGAAAACGGTAAATGTACAGTTTTTTTTTAGTTTATGGTTTCAAATTTTATTTGAAGGTGGTAATCAATAGAAAAAACATTGGAAATCAAACTCAAATCATCGAAATGATTTGAAAAATTATTGAAATTAAAACATGTACAGCATTCATTATGATATGACACATGTTACAAGACTATATCTATCAAATACAATTACCTGCTATTTCGCTCTCAATCTGCGAATTTTCTTGATTTTTGACCTCTTAATTGTTTTTGAGATCGTACATAATTTCATTGAACTTTTCGCAATCAATTTCGAAACCATTTTCAATTTCAGATCTCGTTTGTAGAGTGCCTTTTATTGAGCTCGTAGAAAGTTTATTTCTTATTTTTGTTTTCAAACAAGCGCTCTGGCAGACACAGAAGTTCTTTGGTAACAGTTCGCGAAACCCTGTTTACTTCGTTATATTGTCCGTGCATATACTTGAAATGATATAATAGTTCATAGTATTGACGCTAGCATTTAAAATTAAAAAAACTGTAGATTTGGAGGCCAAAACTGAAAACTGGGAACACTTTGAAAAAACTGTGAATTTACAATTAAAACTGTAGGGTTGGCTACACTGCCTGGAGGCCACGCGAAAAAAAAGGAGTGTAGGAAGACCAAACACGCGGTGGCGAGACGACATAGGAAAAATAGCAGGAGTTAATTGGATGAGAGCAGCTGAAGATAGAGAGAGATGGAAATACATGGGGAAGGCCTACATCCAGCAGTGGATTGACATAGGCAATTCGTGATTCGTGATATAATATATATATATATATATATATATATATATATATATATATATATATATATATATATATATATATATATATATATATATATATATATATATATAATATTATGTAACAATGACAATACTCATTTCGTTTAATTTATTGTACTTCTTAACATAGGTATATATATATATATATATATATATATATATATGCCCAACTTGAAGTTTAAAAACATTCGTAATCGTAAAGTTAGCGGAGGTAGATCAACAAACAAAAGATCAGGTTTATTGAATAATCGGATAAATAAACTACCATTTGAACTACATTTACCTGCCGGTCTGACAAAAACATATTCATATTGCGGTCCGGGCACAAAGCTACAGGACCGTCTTAAACGTGGTGATCCTGGAATAAATCAGTTGGACGCTGCGTTTAAAAGACACGACATAGCTTATGATCAATCAAAAGACATTAATCAACGACACGTAGCTGATCGTATACTAGCATCTCAGGCTATTCAAAGATTTCGCTCACCTAACTCTTCATTAGGAGAAAAAGCAGCATCATTAGCAGTCGCGGCAGCAATGAAAACAAAAGTGAAGTTAGGTGTGGGGTGTAAAAATGAAAATTTCAAGAGAAGGATGAATAACTTGAAAAAAAAGGAAAAAAATGGACGTGCTCTAAGTTTTCGAGGTGTGAGCAACTTGGCTAGAAAAGCGCTAAAAAACCGTTCAAATTTCTCAAATCTAAAGATGCAATCAAAATTGCGGTTAATTCTTTGAAAAAAATTCTGCAGGTGGAAGAAAAAGGGGGCTGAAACTAAATAAAAAACCACCTCGTATTATTCCTGTTTCCAAGACTGGAGGGTTTTTACCACTGATACCAATATTTGCAGGTCGATCAGCCCTAGGGGCTTTAGCGGGAGGAGCTGCGGGGATAGCTAAAGCTATTAATACTGCAAAATCTGCATCGGAACGACTAAAAAAATCTCAACGTCCCAATCGAACGATGGAAGCTATAGCGATGGGTGACGGACTCTATTTGAAACCTTACAGAACTGGACTGGGGCTTTTTCCAGACCCGACAGGTTATCAGAGAAGAAAATACTCATAAAACTACCGAGGTGAGCTTTAACGAATTTCGATTTGTTGAAATTCGCTAAAATGGTCAAAATTCCTCATTTCACAGTAAGGTTGCACTCGAAGAAAACTTGTAGAAATGGGGATTGATTTCACTAGTAGCAACAACAATTAAAAAGCAAAAAGGAGACGTGCACATGCTTTCACGAATCCTATAAATTATAAGCCTTCCAAGATGTCTCATAGTTCATTGAAGAAAGTTAAACGATTAATACCTTCTCATCGCGCTTTTCTTTCTTCACTTGATTTAAAAGTAATAAATCAAATAAAAATTAATAAATTTAAAAAATTGTGCGCCAGAGCTGTGATAAATATTCGATTGATATTCAACAGTATTGTATTGTTTTTTAGAATCAATTGAGTGATTGAGTGATTGTAGTAGCAACCCCACATAGAGAATGGATATATTAGACATAAACGAAAAAACTGTGTTTTATGGTGCCATTACAAATGCTGAGAAACATTCACATTTACCATACGCAGCCAGTTCGCTCGGCAACAACCACGAAATCCGTCTCCCGATCCAAAACCAATATGCATACACCCATCCATGGAATAGCTCATTACACATTGAGGGTAAACTGACTGCGAAAAAAGCTGATAATACAATATCGAAAACGGTGAAATTTGTAAATAATAGAATTATGCTATTATTTGATGAGATCAGATTCGAAATTGGTGGTATGGTGATTTTTAGGGTGAGAAATCCTGGGGTAGCAACCACCATAAAAGCCCTCGCTTCTCTGAGTACAAACGAGAGTACCGCATTAAGTACTGTCGGATGGAATCCTTTCGACGATTTCAATATCACCAATGACAATGGTAATTTCAATGTAGTTATTCCGCTCCGCTTTCTTTTCGGTTTGGGCGAAGATTTCAAAAAAAAAATTTAATTTACGTCAGGAGCTGGTCCTTATACGATCAAATTCTGATATTAACGCTATTTCGAATAGCACAGATGGTGGTGAAACGGTTAAAGTAGAATTGACTTAAATCTTTTGGCGTACACCTCATATCGATGTTGATGACATAGAACGTGTTAGATTACTCAAACAGGTATCTAGCAATCGAGAGCTTGAAATTGCGTTCATAGAATGGGAGTTACATGAAAATCTTCACTTCAACAAACCAGAAGTCAAACATGGGCTATTAAAACCAGTACTCAGATTGAAAAACCGCGATTTATAATTTTCGGATTCAAAACTGGACTGAAAAATGAAGTAACAGCCAATTATAGTCATTTCAATCATAATAATTTGACGAATCTTAAAGTCTATTTAAACTCTGAAATGTTTCCATACGATAATTTGAATCTCAACTTTAAAAATAACCAATTTGCCGTCCTGTACGAAATGTATGCTAATTTTCAACAATCGTATTACAATCGTGAAAATCAACCCTTGCTCTCTCCTTATAAATTCAGAGATATCGCATGTTTAGCAGTTATCGATTGTTCGCGACAGAATAAGATACTGAAATCTAGAAGTGTGGATATCTGGCTTGAATTTGAGAGCTCTGAAGATATTCCTGCAGAAACGTCAGCTTTCTGTCTTATTTCACACGATAAATTAGTCAAATATAATCCACTTACTAGCGCAATTCATATTGTGCAATAATCAAATATGTTTATCGTAGATATTCAAGGTTTTCAAGATGGAAAAAGCGAGTTTATATGTAAGGAAATTGCAGTTTTGAAAAATTTCACATTTTCACACAAAATCGTAAATATTCCCATAAATTATTCGCACCTTGATAATACAGTGAAATCTCAGGCAAATTGGCTCACTAAAAATGTACACGGATTTAAATGGAGCGATGTTGGAACAATTGATCACGCAGAAATAGCACAATTTTTAAAGGAGTTAACAACGGGCTATAACGGCTCCATAATGGTAAAGGGTTCACAAAAAAAATGGATTGAAAAGTATGTATCAGAGAAAAAGAAGAATGAAGTTATTGATGTTGAATCATTAAACTGTCCTCGTTTAAGTTCTCTACAAAATAACGAATCTTTTCATTGCAATCAGCATTCGTTCAATTAACTACGTTGTTCAAAAAACAACGTATTCCAATTAGGAATGTGGTATCTCAACGATTATACAAAAAAGCCCCTGTAAATAGCAGTTTTCTCCACCAGAAACCAGTTTCCCACCCATAACCATCCAGTCTTCAAAACATATAAAATAGAGCGCTTACGCTACAATACTAGTACAAATCGCATACATTGAAAAAATGGTTGATAGAATAACCAACGAGTTTATCACCTCCTCGACTTCCGAGGAGCAACTTGATTTCATTAAAGATGAAATTGCTAATGCAGTAGAGAACTTGAGATGTTTGAACACAATATTGGTCAAAATGATATAACAACATCAGCAGAGCCAACAATTTTTCAGCCAAATTCCAATGGATTTGACAACGTCATCATTAGAAGGGTGTGAAATCAATCAGCCGATTACAATGAATTTTGAGGAGGATGAAGTGTCCCACCAATCAATAATGGAGCCTGAATGCATATGTAAAATATGCACTATATTGAGAGAGTCTCCAAAATCGTCAACGGCTGAATCTCAAACAGATGAATACCTCCCTACACACCATTCATGTGAAACAATATAGACCTTTACGATAGTGATGGTAATGAGATTGACGAAAAAGTATTAGAACATTTTTTTCTTCAGATGAATAATTTATGATAAATATAAATATTTATTTTTTTTAAATAAATAAAATAGTTTAAACAGATATAATTTTTTTATTTCAAATACTATAAAAATAGAGTTAGATGAATTACATTAGTGATTGTAACAGAACAAGAGTTTCTTCATAATCAGTTAATTTTGTTGAGGGCCAAAGTCCACAGCATGGTTCACAAGTCCATCCTAATTGAGCAGTTTTATCTTCTTTTCCAAGTTTTATATTTTTCTCGATCCATTCGAGCAATTTTCTATGAATATCATTCGATGTGGCAGAAATTTATAAGGTAAGTGCAATTTTTCAATTACTTTAATTATCGCAGTCAAGACTTTACAGTTTGCATGATAAGCTGTCTCGCAAACACATATCGTATAAATACAGTGTGTATTATTTATTCACAAAGAATTCATTATCCTCAAGAAAATTATCGATTTCGTCCAAATTCATTATTTTTATTTTTGTAATTTTACACATTTCAAGGAATAACTCTACATATTTATCAAATTCGAGTTTGTTTAGAAAAATTGAGTGAATTATTTGAGTGTTGAGAAGATTTCGGAATAAATATTCCGAAATCTTCTAATTCGGAAATCCTTTGAAAATAGTAGGTCCTTAGTGGAAATTTCTTTATACGTCAAATATTGTGCAAAAGTACATTCGATGAAGGTTTATAAGGTTCGAGAAATATAGCAATCTTTAAATATTTATCGTAAACTTTTTTCGCTTTCATTTCCACTTCATATTCCAGCATCTTCTCTAAGAAAGGGACGCTATACCATACATTAATGCGTCCTGAATAACGTTGCGTCCGTATATTGGACGCAATAATGTCAAACGTTGTTTTTGTCTTTCCATGGTGTTAATTTCACATGACATCAAGCATGTAGACAGTATGGTTAATGTGCAACATGAAATATTGACTTTGTTTTGACAGCTTTGACGAATTTTCGTGTTATTGCCACTTATAAAAAGCATGCCTGGATGCAATAATATCACATATTTGAAAGAAGAGCATATATTTTTGTTCGACATGTTTCCTGTAGGGGTCTCTGTTAATATACACAGTATTCGTATATTCTCTACTGATATTTATGATAAAGGTATATTATTACGTCCCGAAATATGGCAACACTGATTTGGCCTCGATCTATTTTTAGATCTCTGGAGAAATTATTTTCTACATATTCCGCCGTATTTTGTCTAACCGAAAATTATTCGCTTTTAAAACGTTCATACTAATACTATATTGCAGGGATACTTTTTCAGTTTTTATTATTTCAAAATTTCAACAAATCAATAATATTGATTTATTCTTGTTTAATGAGGTTAATCTTATTATAACAGGAATGTTCCTCCTTGGACCAGCAAATATCTCACAGAATTGAAGAAAAAAATTTGAGCAGCGGAGCTTCATCAGTAAAGTCGTATTTTTCGCGCGAAATGCATCGCGTAGAAAACAATTTTCAGAAACTGTGGAGTTCGGCAAATTTTCAAAAACCACGAAAAAAAATATAATAATCACGGTGGTTGGAAAAATGTCACCAAATTTTGGTTGTTTCATTCTGCAACGAAAACAATCCCAGATAAATATAATTCAGCTCATTTGGTGTTATATGAACCTCTAGAGATGTCAATATGTACTGAGATATAGGTATATTTATATGAAAACCAGGAATATCTACAGAAATATTGCCGAAATTTACCGAAACTTTGATATTTTCGTTCTGCAATGGCAAAAATCCTAGGTACCAAATAATAATCAGCTCATTCGACTCTATGGAAGCCACTGGAGCCAAAATTAGTGATTTTGTGAAAATGAATCAACTCAAAAATTCAATGTTGATGAAAGTAACAAAAATTGAGAGCTGCACTCGCCTTCGAAAACTTCTTTACTTAATAAACTTTTTAACGGTATGCTACACATTGATAAGAAAAAACATTTCTGCTTCAAATTGCGGATATTCCTTCAGAAAGACGGAAAACGTTTGGACTCAGTGAGGAAAACAGTTTTATTTTTATGATCGTTCATTTGAACAAAAGTTAAACTACTGACAATAATTTAATATATAACTGTTCTCTAGTTATAAATTTTGTTCGAACTGTTCTCCCTTCTTCCTAATGCACGTCTGGCACCTCTTTTTTACTTCAGCTGTTACGGTAGCTACTTATTTGTTGAAGCAGAAATATTTCTCTTTTTGCTCGAAAAAAATGTGATTTTGATATCGTTTGCATTGAATTTTTAAGTTGATTCATTTTTACAAAATCACTAATCTTGTGGAATAAAAATCCTCGTATGCGCTTTTGGTACCAACAGTTGTAATGGAAACTTTACTATTTGAACAAGCACACATTACAGAATATTCAGTTGAGAAAATTGGGCCTTAACAGGTATTAATAAAAAACTTATGAGGGTTTAAAGACGAAATTTTGGGAAATCTGAGAAAAAAAATTATATCTCCTTAAACGTGCTTCTTAGGACCCAGGGTCCAAAGAGACAAGGCAGCAAATAACTCCAGCAATACTTCAAATAATTTTGGTGCTTGATATGCTGAACACATATATATGAAATTCATGATCTAGAAGGTCTAAAACGAATGGGAAAAATACTTCTGCGCCTGACTGCTATCCTTAGATACACTGCAATAGTATGTATTTTATAGTATAAAATACGACTAAAAACAAAAGTGTTGAAGAACTAAACAAAATAAAAAAAGTTGAAGAGGAAGATCATCCAGATATACCACAGCAAATCGAAATGTTGAATAGTCAACCACCAGTTGGAATAATGGAGCTTCTTGAACCAAATACGTCAGAGTCTATGAAGACTCTTAAATACCACTCAGCGGAAACAGAGGTAGAGCGAATATTATCTGAGCATCCTAACAGCAGAGAAACGAGACAGTTACTGAACATATTCAGATGAAAAGGAAATTTTGTCGGAACTTAGGAAGTGCTGATGGCAAAATTATCAAGGCAGTGAGAGTACCTGACGTTCCAAATAACTCATTGCATTAATCGAAACTCTCATATCGACACAGAAACAAATGTCACAATAAACAGCCAGAACGAAGTGCTCAATATGATGGACATACTCTACTACTTCATAACACAGCAGTCATTAAACGACTGATATAAAAAACGATATATTTTCTCATAATGGTGTTGATAAGGTGACCCTAAGAGCCAAACAAAGATACTGTTATTTGCGCCTTCGGATCAAGGTACCTCAATTTGCATAGGAAGCATTTCATTCAGGTTACCTCTCGTAAAGTGAAAGAACTGGCTAAAGTTCTTATTGAAATGAAAACATAGAACCAAATAGAAAATCTTTTTGCAGCCAAAATATTTTGATTATTTTCTTGAAGCAACAAAACGATTAGCGAAATACAACGCCGATGAAGATACATATTTTTCACCTACATTTGCAATGAATATATCCTTGAAACAGTATTGTGACATTGACATAACATATGGAAGAAATGGAATAAAATAATTGTTTTTCCTCTTGCCAGTGATTTTAAATTATTGAGAAGCTAAATAAATTTTTTTTTCAATTCTTTTTTTCAGAACAAGGTAATTTTCTGAATGAGGCTGATGAAATCATCTAAACAATCTTTAATGGAGAATATTAAAATAATGAAAGTATATTTCACTATTTTACATGCTCTACATCAAAAAATTTGACATGGGACTAATATATTTTATTAATTTCTACTCGTGAATTCAATTCATATATTCCCCAAACTTGGCTACGCCGGATGCAATATTGTATAATGTACATGTACGAGGACGCAATAACATTCCCTTTGAAAGGACGCAACAAGATTAGATTTCTGTAAGCAATCACGACCAGAGTAAAAGAAGAAATCTCGGATACGAAAGTTCCTATCTAGCCAAAATACATGCATTCTTTCAATATACGCAGTGTATATAGATCTATCTCATTTGTTACTGTGAGACGCAATAAGGATGAAAGAAGTACCTATATATATATATATATATATATATATATATATATATATATATATATATATATATATATATATACAGGGCTATTCAAATTCGAGTCTTTTCATGGGCACTATAAAAAAATCTGATCTAGCTTCTTTAGTTCTGGAGTTATACAGGAAAAATCGAAAATTTCGAAATTCTTTTTTGCCTATATCTTTTTATTTTAGGAATTTTTTTCAAACAAATTGTCACTTTGCCATTGCAACTTTTTGTAGGCTATCCAAGTATCTGAATTAAAATTATATATATGGTATCGTATAAATTGGGCCACCCTCAACTTTTAATTTTCAAATACGGACCTGTATTTTTTATTGCATTGTTTTGAATGCCAAGAGTCATGTTTCATATTGTCGTAGTATTTTCATCTGAATTACAGAGTGTTTTGGAAATATTGAACTATTACCAGTGAAATTCCAATTTTTTTTAAATTTTAGCTGTAATTTAAAAAAAAACATAGAATGCCACGTATTAGTTCAATTTTTTCGAAACACTTTATGATCTAGATAAAAATAAAACGCGAATATGAAACATGACACTTGGCATTTAAAAAATTCAATAAAAATACAGGTCCGTACTTGAAAATTAAAAGTAAAGGGTGGCCCAATGTGTACGATACCCTGTATATACATTTTATTCAGATATTTGGAAAGGCTACAAAAAGTTGCTAAGGAAAAGAGGCAAAATTTAAAAAAAAATATATATATATATATATATACATATATATATATATATATATATATATATATATATATATATATATATATATATATATATATATATATATATTTATTCGAATTGTTGTTGCCTGTGATTTATTTTTAATCTCTTGATAATTATTAGCAATAACAGGCTGGTTGAATCTTAAAAAACTCGATTTAATTAATAAATTGACGTTTCACTATGACATTCATAGTTATTCAAAATTTTTGAACAAAATTGAAAATTCTTTGACATTTATTGACTTGATAAAATTGAATATTGATCTGTCTTGTTAAAAATTCTTTCAGTCTAATATTAACATTCAAAATTGTTTCATTAGAAGGCAAGGGAAACTACAGAAACCTTTACCTATGTAATGTTCGAAAATAATAATAATAGGGTACTATTTATTTAACAGAAAGAAATTAGTCACGGGAAAATATTAAAAAAGTAGAGCAGAATTATCGGTATAGAACGTTTATATGGAAGCAGCCGTTGACACGTGTTTCGGACTCTTTGGTCCTCATCAGAACGGCGTAGCTAAGTATTGGATTGAAAATTTGGAGATGAAAATAGTTTAATAAATAAAATCCTCTGTTATGGAAGAAAATCACTTATTTGTGGTTTATTGTTTGAACTCTCGGGTATGGGAGATTTGGTCAAACTTTGCCACGGAGGCGATTAATTCCATCCGAGAGATCTTAGAAAGAGTAAATTGATATTAAAAAAGAAAATTAGTTTTGGGAAAATATTAAACAAGTAAAGCAAAAATTATCGGTATAGTTCGTTTATATGGAAGTAGCTGTTTTTAATGAAATTTTTATAATAAAATCCTCTATTATGGAAGAAAATCACTTATTTGTGGTTTATTGTTTGAACTCTCCGGTATGGGAGATTTGGTCAAACTTTGCCACGGAGGCGATTAATTCCATCCGAGAGATCTCAGAAAGAGTAAATTAACATTAAAAAAGCAAATTAGTTTTGGGAAATATTAAACAAGTAAAGCAAAAATTATCGGTATAGTTCGTTTATATGGAAGTAGCCGTTTTTAATGAAAATTTTAATTTAGAATTTCAAATTTTTTAAATGAAAAAGGGTACTTACATATAAAACAATGTAGTTTGGGATCATTGCCATATTTTCAGCTAGCAATATTTAATTATTTATTCGAATTGTTGTTGCCTGTGATTTATTTTAATCTCTTGATAATTATTAGCAATAACAGGCTGGTTGAATCTTAAAAAACTCGATTTAATTAATAAATTGACGTTTCACTATGACATTCATAGTTATTCAAAATTTTTGAACAAAATTGAAAATTCTTTGACATTTATTGACTTGATAAAATTGAATATTGATCTGTCTTGTTAAAAATTCTTTCAGTCTAATATTAACATTCAAAATTGTTTCATTAGAAGGCAAGGGAAACTACAGAAACCTTTACCTATGTAATGTTCGAAAATAATAATAATAGGGTACTATTTATTTAACAGAAAGAAATTAGTCACGGGAAAATATTAAAAAAGTAGAGCAGAATTATCGGTATAGAACGTTTATATGGAAGCAGCCGTTGACACGTATTTCGGACTCTTTGGTCCTCATCAGAACGGCGTAGCTAAGTATTGGATTGAAAATTTGGAGATGAAAATAGTTTAATAAATAAAATCCTCTGTTATGGAAGAAAATCACTTATTTATTTATTTTCATTAAAAAAATTTGAAATTCTAAATTAAAATTTTCATTAAAAACGGCTACTTCCATATAAACGAACTATACCGATAATTTTTGCTCTACTTGTTTAATATTTTCCCAAAACTAATTTTCTTTTTTAATATCAATTTACTCTTTCTAAGATCTCTCGGATGGAATTAATCGCCTCCGTGGCAAAGTTTGACCAAATCTCCCATACCGGAGAGTTCAAACAATAAACCACAAATAAGTGATTTTCTTCCATAACAGAGGATTTTATTTATTAAACTATTTTCATCTCCAAATTTTCAATCCAATACTTAGCTACGCCGTTCTGATGAGGACCAAAGAGTCCGAAACACGTGTCAACGGCTGCTTCCATATAAACGTTCTATACCGATAATTCTGCTCTACTTTTTTAATATTTTCCCGTGACTAATTTCTTTCTGTTAAATAAATAGTACCCTATTATTATTATTTTCGAACATTACATAGGTAAAGGTTTCTGTAGTTTCCCTTGCCTTCTAATGAAACAATTTTGAATGTTAATATTAGACTGAAAGAATTTTTAACAAGACAGATCAATATTCAATTTTATCAAGTCAATAAATGTCAAAGAATTTTCAATTTTGTTCAAAAATTTTGAATAACTATGAATGTCATAGTGAAACGTCAATTTATTAATTAAATCGAGTTTTTTAAGATTCAACCAGCCTGTTATTGCTAATAATTATCAAGAGATTATATATATATATATATATATATATATATATATATATATATATATATATATATATATATATATATATATATATATATATAGGGTGTCCCGTAAATAACACGCCAGAGTTACACTGGAGGTAGATTGGCTTCAGATCAATCAGATAACATCATAATGACCTTAGTAAAAGTTTTCTGGTTTTCGAGATATTGCCATTCTTATGTTTTTGTCAAAAATCTATACTTTTTGGTCATTTTCTCGCCTGTTTTGAATATAAATAAGTTCTAACTCATGTTTTCTTTCTTGTGCTATCATCAATATATGCTTGAGACAATCGACCTATCATTTCATTGAAAACTAGCTCGCTAACCTCAAAAAAAAATCAAGTTGTTTCAATTCAATTTTAATCCGAAAACCTTAGGTAAAGTTTGACTATTTACTGTGAAAAAATATTGTACCAGACAGAATCAGCAAATGATCTTAAAAACTAGCCTATGTAATGCTCTTTCGAAAACGGTATAACATTTGTGGTTTTTTTTCTCTTTCAAATGTCTAAAAATTGCAGTTTTTGTCATTGAAGTCGTGTTACTTGCGAAATACACTGCGCCGCAGATTTAACGCATATATTAAATATTTCCTAAGTTTTGACTGAATTCTCAGGCGGTGATCCGATTTGAATAAATTTTTCACCAAATAGTAGCTCCGTTTTTTGAAAAAATGTAATAGTTATAAGATGACCAAAAAAAATGAATAAACTTATTGTACAGGGTGTTTGAAGAGCGACATGTTTTCTTCGTCCAAGTTTACATCCTCCTGCGGGCAATATCGGGTAGCTCAGGCAGAAAAAAATAGACGTTGTTATAATCGCATGTCTTTTGAGTTATTTGTTTTTTCAATCGTCTGTTTATCTCGAGCCACTCGAAAGATATTCATGTTTTTATAACCGCTCACACTTTTCAAACGAAATTTTTTAAAACTTTTTTGTTAATTTGCGAAGAAGGCTATGTATACAAAATTTCTTCACAAGTAGAAACTGTGTTCATTTGGTTTTGTATGTCTCTCCATACTACAAGCCCCTTCCGAATCTTTTCAAAATTACCGAACTACCTGACTACCAGTTTAGAATTGAGTTTTCCTACTTTACTAATTTGTAATCATCCTTCTATTTACCATTTCTACACAATTTGTCATTTATTTATTTCTTGTATCTGATATAACGGAGAAACCTATTTATTAGTTAGCTTCAAGCATCTGAAGAAGATGAAGTTTCACGGAAACGAGGGTCATGCGTTATTTTAATTTGTGTATATAAATAAATATGTATATTGTTTTTATAAACCATTGTTTTGATATCTTTATTAATTTACACCATGTATCGGTCCAATCAATTCAAAATAAATGAATAAACAAAGTTGTCAACTTTTAATGAAATTTCGTTTGCACAGTCTCCTTCACAAGTTAACAAAAAAAAAGTTTTAAAAAATTTCGTTAGAAAAGTGAGAGCGGTTATAAAAATATGAATATCTTTCGAGCGGCTCAAGATAAACAGACGATTGAAAATTACTTAGAAGATATGCGTTTATAACACCATCTATTTTTTTTCTGCCTGAGCTACTCGATTTTGCCCGCAGAAGGATGCAAACTTGGACGAAGAAAACATGTCGCTATTCAAACACCCTGTACAATAAGTTTATTCATTTTTTTTGATCATCTTATAACTATTACATTTTCTCAAAAAACGGAGCTACTATTTGGTGAAAAATTTATTCAAATCGGATCGCCGCCTGAGGAAATATTCAGTCAAAACTTAGGAAATATTCAATGTATGCGTTAAATTTGCGGCGCAGTGTATTTCGCAAGTAGCACGACTTCAATGAAATTTTTAGACTTTCGAAAGAGAAAAACCACAAATGTTATACTGTTTTCGAAAGGGCATTAAATAGGCTAGTTTTTAAGATCATTTGCTGATTCTGTCTGGTACAATATTTTTCCACAGTAAATAGTCAAACTTTACTTAAGGTTTTCGGATTTAAATTAAATTGAAACAACTTGATTTTTTTGAGGTTAGCGAGCTAGTTTTCAATGAAATGATAGGTCGATTGTCTCAACCATATATCGATGATAGCACAAGAAAAAAAAACATGAGTAAGAACTTATTTATATTCAAAACAGGCGAGAAAATGACCAAAAAGTATGGATTTTTGAGAAAATCATAAGAGTGGCAATATCTCGAAAACCAGAAAACTTTTACTAAGGTGATGTTGATGTTATCTGATTGACCTGAAGCCAATCTACCTCCAGTGTCACTCTGGCGTGTTATTTACGGGACACCCTGTATATATATATATATATATATATATATATATATATATATATATATAAGTTTTTATGTATATATATTTATATATATATTTATATATTTATATATATATATATATATATATATATATATATATTATATATTATATATAATATATAATATATTATATATTATATATTATATATCATGTATTATATATTATATATTATATATAATATATTATATATCAGGGGCGGCTAGTCAAAGGAGGCTAAGGAGGCTAAGCCTCCTCAATAATATTCCGTGTATCACTAATATATTATATTGAATAGTCAGCATTCAGCATATTCATATTAATCAAAATCATATTATTTTATGCACCTACCTTCGTTTCAACCTACATTATATAATATAATTTATTAACTAAGATAGAAGGTATTCACATTAACTACATTTCATTCATTTCAAGATTTGTGGCAACGCTGCGGAGGCTTAGAAAGGTATATTCTCAACGTTCATTATGCCTGCCACAGAAAAGCAAACAACAATGCAAATACTCCGAATGAATACTTCGTTGCAATAGAAAAGCAAAACACATGTAAATGGCAACACCGATAGGAACCCAGTCTCATACAATGTCGACCAATCACAACTATAGAATTTCGCGTGACATCGAGTGAATTCGTTGGAAAGCATTAATTGAATCGTAGTGTGATCGTAGTTACTAATGGCCGAAAACAGCAGCGTGTTTACTTATATTGCTCGAGTATTGTTTTAAAATGAGTTTGGTTACTGAAGTTAATTTCAAAAATTTCAATGGTGACCTAGTGGAATATTTGTTATCCCATAACTTTAGTGCACTAAGTTATGAGGATAAAGTTTTGATAAAAACATTGCGACCTACCCCTTAATTAAACAATTAGGTGCAGCGTAACAGACAACAAAACCGCGGTTTCAATAAAAGGAATTATGAGAGACATCCTTGCCTAACCGGATCACAGGTAAAAAATAAATTATTTTGTTGGCAGTGTTTACTTTTTACTAGTGAAAATGTCTCTGTTTGGGGCCGCTTAGGATTTGAGGATTTAATTCTATACCTAGTTGAAAGTGAGGAATTTTTCACCGATAAATTAACTTTAAATACAGCACGCGGATTAATATCTTACTTACAAGATAACGAATTCATAAATTTTTTAAACATCTTTAAATTAATTTTTGGACAAACAGAAATAGTTTTTCAAATCTTACAGCACAAGTTTTCAGATGTAATTTACTCACGAAATCGGCTCAAGTTTCGTTTGGAAAAACTTCCAGAATTTCGTGCAGAAGTTTATTTTAAAAAACTATTTTCTGTATTTCAAACTACTGATGATAAGACTCAATTTAGCCCAAAACGAAAGAAAGTCAGTTACGCAGATATGGAGCTTTACTATAAGCAAATATTTTATGAAATTTTGGATACTATTAGGGGTCAAATAAAAATAAGGTTCTCTGAATTGAAAGAACTGCATTTCTTCGACTTACTCAATAAAAATTTGTTAACCGGATTTTCGGCTAATTTTCCAGATAACCTTTTGGAAAATTTATGTCAAAAATACATGTGGCCATAAAAAGTGAACTGTGTGTTGTTTATAATGACAATGAAATTTTGGGGCAAAATGAAAATCATGTGAGGACTATTAAATACCTTTTTGATAATGTTTTGAATCAAGATTTACCCCAAGTTTATAAACTCTTATGTCTAATTGTTTCTATCCCGGCGACATCAGCTTCCGTAGAGCGCTCGTTTTCCACTCTTAAGAGAATTAAAACTTATTTACGAAATTCAATGAGCCAGGATCGTTTGAAAAATATTAGTTTGTTGTCTATTGAAAAGGAATTGGTAAAACTTTTGGCGAAAGACAAAAAATTTTATGAGGATATTATAGATCATTTTGCTAACGTTAAAGATCGCAGAATCCCGCTAATCTTCAAAAATATATGAAAACTTTTTATTTGCTCCCACCAACTGTTAACAAATTCGTTAAGTCGGTAGGTAGGTACCTATTTTGTGAAAGAAAAAAAAATTTGATGAATAGATGAATTGATTAATTGGCTGAGAAGAGTTTCTGTGAATATTGTAAATAGGAGTTGTAGGTCTCAAGGTAGACACTCGAAAGTGAAAACAAATTAATAGCTTAGGGTGCTTGTTTTACTTTGAATTATAAGGCGGTTGACCTTGAAATCCTAAAAATTTTCGCAATTGGTGTATTTTTTAACACCTCTTGTAGCCTCCTCAAACCAAAACCTCACGAGCCGCCACTGTTATATATTATATATCATATATAATATATTATATATTATAAATTATATATTATATAATATATAATATATATTATATATTTTATATTATATATTATATATTATATATTATATATTATATATAATATATTATATACTATATATTATATATAATATATTATATATTTTATATTATATATCATATATTATAAATTATATATTATATATTATATATCATATATCATATATCATATATTATATATTATATATTATATATTATATATTATATATTATATATTATATATTATATATTATATATTATATATTATATATTATATATTATATATTATATATTATATATTATATATTATATATTATATATTATATATTATATATTATATATTATATATTATATATTATATATTATATATTATATATTATTAATTATATATTATATATTATATATTATATATTATATATTATATACTATATATTATATATCATATATCATATATCATATATCATATATCATATATCATATATCATATATCATATATTATATATTGTATATTGTATATTATATATTATATATTATATATTATATATTATATATTATATATTATATATTATATATTATATATTATATATTATATATTATATATTATATATTATATATTATATATTATATATCATATATCATATATCATATATCATATATCATATATCATATATCATATATCATATATCATATATCATATATCATATATTATATATTATATATTATATATTATATATTATATATTATATATTATATATTATATATTATATATTATATATTATATATTATATATTATATATTATATATTATATTATATATTATATATTATATATTATATATCATATATCATATATCATATATCATATATCATATATCATATATCATATATCATATATCATATATCATATATCATATATCATATATCATATATCATATATCATATATCATATATCATATATCATATATCATATATCATATATCATATATCATATATCATATATCATATATCATATATCATATATCATATATCATATATCATATATCATATATCATATATCATATATCATATATCATATATCATATATTATATATTATATATGATATATCATATATCATATATCATATATCATATATCATATATCATATATCATATATCATATATCATATATCATATATCATATATCATATATCATATATCATATATCATATATCATATATCATATATCCTATATCGTATATCGTATATCGTATATCGTATATCGTATATCGTATATCGTATATCGTATATCGTATATCGTATATCGTATATCGTATATCGTATATCGTATATCGTATATCGTATATCGTATATCGTATATCGTATATCGTATATCGTATATCGTATATCGTATATCGTATATCGTATATCGTATATCGTATATCGTATATCGTATATCGTATATCGTATATCGTATATCGTATATCGTATATCGTATATCGTATATCGTATATCGTATATCGTATATCGTATATCGTATATCGTTTCTCGTATATCGTATATCGTATATCGTATATCGTATATCGTATATCGTATATCGTATATCGTATATCGTATATCGTATATCGTATATCGTATATCGTATATCGTATATCGTATATCGTATATCGTATATCGTATATCGTATATCGTATATCGTATATCGTATATCGTATATCGTATATCGTATATCGTATATCGTATATCGTATATCATATATCATATATCATATATCATATATCATATATCATATATCATATATCATATATCATATATCATATATCATATATCATATATCATATATCATATATCATATATCATATATCATATATCATATATCATATATCATATATCATATATCATATATCATATATCATATATCATATATCATATATCATATATCATATATCATATATCATATATCATATATCATATATCATATATCATATATCATATATCATATATCATATATCATATATCATATATCATATATCATATATCATATATCATATATCATATATCATATATCATATATCATATATCATATATCATATATCTTATATCATATATCATATATCATATATTATATATTATATATCATATAGTATATATCATGTATCATATATCTATTATTATATATTATATATCATGTATCATATATCTATTATTATATATTATATATTGGATATTTTATATTATATATTATATATAATATATTACATATTTTATATTATATATTATATAATATATATTATATATTATATAACAGGCGCTGCTCCCCCCCAAAAGAAAATCCTGGCTACGCCACTGAAGTGAACATGAGCAGAGTTATAGAAATGAATGCTGGTGAAATATAGAATTCGTAGATATATATCAATATGTATATATATATATATATATATATATATATATATATAAGAGTTTGTACATTTTCTAAGTGAACAGTTGATTCCAACGAATTACCAGTTCTCAGTAAATGTTTGGTATAAGATTCGTGAATTCTGCACGTAGGGTGCTAATACTTTCATAATTCAAAAGAAAAGGTAATGATAATACATTACACTGTTCGATGATCTAAAATTATTTTACTACCATCATTTTTTTTTTCAGATAATTGAAGAATCTTTGAATTCAGACGAACTCGTGCAGCATAGGTTGGGGTAAATGAATAAAATTAACGAGTAATCTCTTTTATAAATCATTGAGATTTACATACAAGTTGCGCAACCATTGAAATTATAAAAATGGTTGCGAAACTTGTTTGTATGTCTCACTGATTTATAAAGAAGATTACTTGTTAATTTTATTTATTTAATATCACATATGAGAAAATACATGAATTTCTTATATATAATGAAAGATTATAACTAGACAGTGTTCAGAGTCTGGAATATCTCCTTCCAAAATTCCAGTGCAGTGATCCTATCGGATTAGGTCTGCTATATATCTGGATATATCTGGAGTATGCTCTTTGATTCGAATAAGTTTTATAACTCGAGCGAAATCGGTCAATTTTCATAATCACCGTAAATGGAAGTATGGTAATTTATCAATCAATTTATTTATGAAAGAACCACCTTTCTTCACTTAGTACCGTAATTTTATAATACTTATCATTTTATTTTTCACATTTTATGTTCTTATTTTCGGGTAACATCCAGTGTAAATGAAATTAGAATACTAAAGAATATTTATTTATATATTTACAAATTACGTACTACTTTTTGTAATTAATAAATAACATTCTAATACTACTTTGCCCCTCTGCGCCTCGGTCCATGAACTTGATTTCATCTCAATATAAGATCGAGTCGTAGAGGGGCAAGGAGGTTTTGCTATTTTATAAATTCTGAATCTATGAGCAATGAATCCATTTTCAATTCGGTTCGTTGGTTAGTGAAGAGCTCTCTTTTCAGATTCGTCTACAAGGTGAGAGCCTTTACAAATTAGACGCAGTAATTATTTTTGACATCAGTTTTCACTATTTATCTTTTTCATGATAGGAGTACATAAACTGAAATTTAAGAAGCAAATGATGGTCGAATATAAAGTACAGGTTGTATAAGGCAGGAGTAGGGGATAGGATGATTGAGGGTGGTAAATTCTGCACGTAGGACACTCAAACTTTGGTATATGTTAGAAAACGTGAGAAATCGACAGAGGATTACTCTGGGGGTATTTTTTCGTTTATTTTTAGCCTAAAATTGGTAGTTTTGGAGAAAAAGCGAGTTTTATGAATTTTTGTAGTTAACGATTGACTTCGACGGATTCACGGTTCGAAGTACATGAGGTTGGTAATTTCTGCTAACAAGATGAAAATCTTTTGATATAATATTATAGTAAAACGTGAAATTAGAGAAGCAATTACTTTGGTGAGATGTTTTTTTTCATTTCATTTTATTTGTTATCTAGAACGAGTAGTTTACGGTAATAGTAAATTTTAATGAATTTTCGGACGAAATTAAGAGCTCGTGCTACAAGGTTTACTAGGGTTCTGTAAATTATTCTTGTAGGGTGTCTAATATATTATGAAAGAATGTGACAAATGCACCGAGGGCTACTCTAGGGCATTTTTTTTGCTGTCATAAAATCCTAGTTATCATTTTCTCGATAAGAGTACTGTGAGCGTTGAGCGTGAGCAGAGTTATAGAAACGAATGCTAGTGAAATAGTGAATGATTGACTTAGACGGATCCACTGTTCGAAATACATGAGATTGGTAATTTCTGCTAACAAGACGAAAATGTTTTGATATAATATTATAGTAAAACGTGAAATTAGAGAAGCAATTATTTTAGTGAGATGTTGCTTTTCATTTCATTTTATTTTGTATCTAGAACGAGTACTGTTGTTTTGCATATATATATATATATATATATATATATATATATATATATATATATATATATATATATATATATATATATATATATATATATATATATATATATATATATATATATATATACATACATATATATATATATATATATATATATATATTCATTTATATATTATATATATATATATACATAGCTATCAAATGATACTAAGCCTGACACATACCACAGATGAAGTGAAGACCGGGTTAAGAGGCAAGGGGTTTTATATTATTCCTTAATATTCAAATATTTGTGAGTTATTCGTCAGCGTGTTGATAGTTATAAGGCTTACGTACGATACGAATCTCGGCATTTGTCATTAGCCAAATAAAGCGCGGGAAATGAAATTCATCCTCTATATTACTTATTTGCTTATTCGGTAGCGTGTGCAATGTGTATATCCAGAAATCTGACTGCACTTCTATAACAAGAAGAGAATAGTGATCGGTGAGTACCGTGATTTTTTTTTCTGCTAATGATTCAATCAAATCACACTCTTCCAAAAATAGTAATAATAATCTAATCGATGTGCATATTATGAATATTTGTTTTGTTTCAATGTTTCATTTCAAATGGTTACTCCAATTTTTTGAAAACTGCGTTTCATTGTTTCTGGATAGAAATAATTGGGTGAAATTGAAACTTAGATTTCAACATTATTCATTGCGGTTAGTTTATAATCGATCATCATTTGCACTACAATTGGTAGAAACTGGTTATACCTCATTTGCTAATCCGAACTCCGAATATAAATGGATTTCTGGAACCAAAGTTACGAGATGTCTAGCTGAAAATAGTGGTGCTAAAGAAAAAACCCAAATTATTAACATCGACCAAATTTAGAAATCATATAGTCACAACGTTTCAGTTAATGACAATGGAATCGAATGAGATGGAACAAATTGTCAAGTTCATGGGCCACACAAAATATACTCATTCCGAATTCTACATGTATATGGAGTTTTATAATGGCTTAACTCTCATAGTCTATTCAACGGATGCTTTTTTGTTCCAATGTTTTAGCAGTCTCGGAAAAATATGTCTTTCGTTTGGGAATAGCATGTAGATATTTTTTGGAAAAAATAAAGTTCCGCTCGAGAAAGTTATGGACAATGTACTGAAAGAAAGAAAGAAGGGTTTGGTGTTTAGCAAATATCTCAAAAATAGGAGGACTTTTTCTAAAGGAAAGTGAATTTTTGAAACTGTAGGATCAATATTTATATTTTTCTCAGAGAGATAAACATAACCCGAAAACGGGTAATCTGGCTTGTGCAAGTCACGTTCATTTAGGACACTTTAACAATAAACATTATTTAACCATATTGCATAGATGAGATAAAAAATTTTTCAATTCTTCTATGAACAACTCATTTGTTTATAACAATTTTTCTAAGAATATATCGAATTTATGAAAACTAGTTTCATGCAGCTTCCGATAATAAAAAACGAATCATTAAAATTATAAAAAAAATTTTGAATTTTGCAACTACATAAATTGTTAATAAAAAACTAAGAATTATTCAACAAGGATTTAATCCTTCAAAAATATCTCCAAAAAAGGAAAAAAATCTCAGATTTATAGTTGATATATAACACTCACAATTTTCATGTTCAAACCCAAAAAAAATTATTAATTAACTATTGTATAACTAATTGAGAAATCGTGATAAAAAATTTTTGCCATCGAATTATTGTTTATCCCCCTATCTAGTGAGCACCCCAATTTTTTCATTCATTAATGTTTGTATTCAGTATGGTTAGATAATGTTTACTGTTAAATTGTCCAAAATGGGCGTGACTTGCGCAAGCCAGATTAAACATTTTTGGTCATATTTTTACCCCTCTGAGAAAATTATAAATATTAATCCTACAGTTTCGGGGGACTGGAATTCATGATAAAAATTTCCTCCTTTTTTGGAATATTTTTTTACCGAAAATCTTAATTAGTTTTTGAGATATTTGCAGGAAACCAAACGCCCTTTCTTATCTTTCAGTGAATTGTTTTTAACTTTTACAGCTTTCGCGAGCGAAACTTAATTCTTTTCCAAGAAACATGTACATTATATTCCGAATCGAAAGACACTACGCTCATATTTTTCCGATACTGATGAAAAAAAATACACTATCAGTTGTTTATAATGTAGGAAATAATTTGTTGTCTCTGAAAATCTAGCAAAATCTTGGAGTTTGTTATTAACAAACTCTCACTATATCATTAATGTTTCAAGTTATTGTCGTAGATCTTTAGTTCAACGATATGTTAATTAGATAATAAAACAACATTATCAGAAAATATTAAAAACAAATTGTTGATCAGTTAGAGTGAAATGAAAAAGCTGAGAACAGTGATATAATATAATTTGAAACTACAAGTTACCAAACTTGAAACATATTAATCTATTTGCTTTCAGATTGCCCCAGGATATTTATCAGACAGCTAAGGTGGCAAAAGTGATTTTTTACTAGAAAAGGGTAAGGGAAAAGAGTTTTGAGGAAAGACTTTAGATGAAGTTGAACTAAATAACGATATATATAATATGTATGATTTAGTTCTGAATCAGAAGAAGGTTCAATTGAAAAAATGAAAAATTGCCGACAGCAAAAGAAAAAAACCAGAGGCTTCAAACAGTTGATGCTTAAGAAAAGGATCAAGATACAGTAAAGGCTGCAAAAAAAATTCGGAGATCAGAGATAGAAATCGACGAAGAAAGGAATGATCAGATGGCAAAGCTGAAGAAACCATTACAAAAACAGAATAGACATGTTCGGTGGACAATGAAAGAAAAGGATCTTGTTCGTAGATATTTTGCCAAGTCATGTGAAAAATAAAATGATACCTAGAAAATATGAATGCGATGAATTTATAAAAAAATATGGAGAGATGCTGGTGGGTAAAGATTGGGTGAAAATAAAGACATTAATTCATAACTCCATCCGATAACATTCAATAAACATTTAGTTATACTTAGATCTAGTTTTCATGTCTTTTTTGTACTGAGGATCGTCTCATTTCATTCATCATTCAATATCTGGCAGTATTTCATTTTTTTCCATGTACCTAGCTTCAAAGCGTTGAATTGCACTTAAAGCGATAGATATCACACTAATATAACAAATTCGATTCGAGCTTCAAATACAATCAACAACTTTCGAGTGATGATTTCATTTGCTTTTAATATATATTTCTGCTTTACCTGAATTTGCCGGGCTTCCCAAACACTTGAAAATGTAGTGGGCGTCCTATAATACGAGAGCTATGTATAAATTGTATATTGTATATAAAAATTGCGTTGTGGGCCCTCTGGTGGCAATAATATCGGGACAGGAAAATACCTCCAAAGTAACCCGCTGTCGATTCCTCACATTTTCTAACATATACCAAAATTTGAGAGCCCTACATGCAGAATTTACTACCCTCATACTAACCCTTATACCTAATCAACGAATTCCATATTTCACCAGCATTCGTTTCTATAAGTCTGCTCATGTTCACTGTACTCTTATCGAGAAAGTGATAACTAGGATTTTATGACAGCAAAAAAAAGAAGTGCCTTAAAGTAGCCCTCAGGGCCATTGTCACATTCTTTTATAATATATTAGACACCCTACAATAATAATTTACAAAACCCTAGTAAACCTAGTACAAGCTCTAAATATCGTCTAAGTCCGAAAATTCATTAAATAGTATTATACCATAAACTACTCGTATTAGATACAAAATAAAATGAAAAAAGACATCTCACCAAAGTAATTCCTCATCTCTTTTAACGTTTTACTATAATATATCAAAACATTTTCATCTTGTTAGCAGAAATTACAAACCTCATGTATTTTGAACCGTCAATCCGTCTAAGTCATTCATTCACTAATCATACATTTTATCAGCACAAAATGAGCACTATCTTTCGCGAAAGTCGCAGCTGGATTCTGCAGATAAGAAATGGCAGTTTACTCCTGAGCGTAAGCTGCTTTTTTGAATTTTTTTCGAAAATAATGCTAGTACAAAATCTACAATTACATATTTTTTCAGCACAAAATAAGCACTATCTGTTTCAATATTCGCAGCAGGATTCTGCCGATGAGAAATGGCAGTTTACAATTGAGCTTAAGCTGGTTTTTTGAAGTTTTTTTCGAAAATGCTGCTGTAACAAAATCTGCAATAACAAATTTTATCAGCACAAAATAAGCAATATCTTACGCAATAGTCGCGGTAGTTTTCGGCTGATAACAAGTGGCACTTCACTCTTGAGCGTGAGCTGATTTTTCGATTTTTTTTTCGGAACTGCCGCTAGTACAAAATCTGTAATTGCATATTTTATCAGCATAATATAAGCACCATCTTCTGCAATAATCGCAGCTGGATGCTGCTGACAATAAATGGCAGTTTACTTCTGAGCGTAAGCTGGTTTTCTGAAGTTTTTTTCAAAAATGCTGCTAGTACAAAATCTGCAATTATCTTTTTTATCAGCACAAATTAAGCACATACTTTTGCAGTGGTCGCCGCTGGATTCTGCCGATAACAACTGGCACTTCACTCTTGAGCGTGAGCTGGTTTTTTGATTTTTTTTCGGAACTGCCGCTGGTACAAAATCTGCAATTATAAATTTTATCTGCACAAAATAGGCACTATCTTTTGCAATAGTTGCAGCTGGCTTCTACTGATAACAAGTGGCACTTTTCTCTTGAGTGTGAGCTGGTTTTTTGATTTTATTTTCGGAACTGCTGGTCGTACAAAAACTGAATTAACATATTTTGTCAGCACAAAATAAGCACTATCTTTCGCAATAGTCGCAGCTGGATTCAGCAGATAACAAGTGCAACTTTACTCTTGAGCGTGAGCTGGTTTTTTGATGCATTTTTCGGAACTGCTGCTGGTACAAAATATGCAATTACATATTTTATCAGCACGAAATGAGCAATTTCTTTCGCTATTGTCGCAGCCGGATTATGCTGATAATAAGTGACAGTTTATTTTTGAACGTGAGCTGGTATTTTGAAGTTTTTATCGAAAATTCTGCTGGTAAAAAATCTGCAATCACATATTTTATCAGCACAAGATAAGCGCTATCTTTTGCAATAGTCGCTGCTAGATTCTGCTGATGAGAAATGGCACTTTACTCTTGAGCGTAAGCTGCTTTTTTGAAATTTTTTTCAAAAGTGCTGCTGGTAAAAAATCTGCAATTACATATTTTATTAGTTCAATATAAGCACTATCTTTTGCAATAGTAGCAACTGGATTCTGCCGATAAGAATTGGCTGTTTACTCTTATGCGTAAGCTGGTTTTTTTAATTTTTTTCGAAAATGCTGCCATTTCTTATCTGCAGAATCAAGCTGCGACTTTCGCGAAAGATAGTGCTTATTTTGTGCTGATTTCGTACCAGCAGCAGTTCCGAAAAAAAACAAAAAACCAGCTCACACTCAAGAGTAAAGTGCCATTTGTTATCGGCAGATCCAGCTGCAACTATTGCAAAAGATAGTACTCATTTTGCGCTGATAAAATATATGATTGCAGATTTTGTACCAGCAGCATTTACAAAAATATTTAAAAAACCAGCTAACGCTCAAGAGTCAACTGCCATTTCTTATCGGCAGAATCCAGCTACGACTATTGCAAAAGGTAGTGCTCATTTTGTGCTGATAAAATAGATACTGTACCAGCAGCATTCTCGAAAAAACTTCAAAAAGTCAGTTTACGCTCAAAAGTAATGTGCCATATTTCATCAGCAGAATCCAGCCGCGATCATTGCAAAAGATGGTGCTTATATTGTGCTAATAAAATATGTAATTGCAGATTTTGTACCAGCAGAATTTTCGAAAAAAACCTTAGAAAAACAGCTTACGCTCAAGAATAAACTGCCATTTCTTATCAGCAGAATCCATCTGCGACTATTGCAAAAGATAGTGCTCATTTTGTGCTGAAGAAATATGTAATTGCAGATTCTGTACTAGCGGCAGTTCCGAAAACAAATTGAAAAACCAGCCTAAGCTCAAAGGTAAAGTGCCACTTGTTATCGGCAAAATCCAGTCGCGACTATTACAAAAGATAGTTCGTATTTTGTGCTGATAAAATATGTAATTGCAGATTTTGTACCATTAGCAGTTCCGAAAAAAAATCAAATAAACAGCTCACGAGAAAAGTGCCCCTTTTTATCGGCAGAATCCAGCTGCGACTATTGCAAAAAATAGTGCTCATTTTGTGCTGATAAAATGTATGATTGCAGATTTTGTACCAACAGCATTTTCGAAAAAAATTCAAAAAACCAGCTTACGCTCAAGAGTCAACTGCCATTTCTTATCGGCAGAATCCAGCTACCACTATTGAAAAGATAGTGCTTATTTTGTGCTGATAAAATATGTAAGGGAGCGTTCAAGTATTACGTAACGCAATTTGGGGGGTGGGGGGGTCTTGCAAAACGTTACGATGCGTTATATGGGCGGGAGGGGGGTTCGAACAACGCGTTACGTAACATTGCTTTCTTATTGAAATAAAAAAAGGGGACTCAAATAACCCAAGTTGGAAACCCTTTTCGTTCATGTCTTACGGGGAATCCCTCGATTGTATTGTACATCAGTTTTATTCTGTTCTCCCAAGTTGGCAACCCTATCTGTTTATGTTTTATGGGATACCTCTACTGTATTCGTTGTCATTGTTTTTTGTTCCCGTTGTCAGTTTTGGTTTAGTGTTTTAAACACGTAATACACAGAAGCATAATGCTGTAGTCAGTGTTGTAGAAGTGAGTTCATACTGTAATGTTCTCAAAAGAGGGAGATTTGCATCATCAGCTGTTTTTGCCCTATAAAAGCTCTCATCCTGACTTGTGTGCCAGAAACTACCAACGAAATTTAAAAAACGGCTAGAGTAAAACTAAAAATGGTATAGCGCTCACGTCCGTGACTCGCAATATTTTTTGCAAGTAATTAAATGCGCTTACAAATCCTGCTGTTCCATCAGGAGTGCATTGAAATCATTCTTTCCGAATAATACTTTCTTGCCGCCAACCTGCCGATGCCAAATCCTTTAGACCTCAGGCAAACTCTCGGTACCTAGTCAGCTAAACAAAGGATCATACAATTTTTTACTACTTCTTGTGAGGTTGCCCGTTGTCACCTCCACAAGCAGATGCCGTACGATTTCTTTTGACCATCAGTACAATTACTATATACAGGGTGTCCCCTAAATAACACGCCAGAGTGATACTGGAGGTAGATCAATATACGGTTGAGACAATCTACCTATGATTTCATTAAAAACTAGCTCGCTAACCTCAAAAAAAAATCAAGTTGTTTCAATTTAATTTAAATCCGAAAACCTTAACTAAAGTTTGACTATTTACTGTGAAAAAATATTGTACCAGACAGAATCAGCAAATGATCTTAAAAACTAGCCTATTTAATGCTCTTTCGAAAACGGTATAACATTCGTAGTTTTTTTTCTTTCAAAAGTCTAAAAATTCTAATTTTTGTCATTGAAGTCGTGCGAAATTTGCGAAATACACAGCGCCGCAATGTGAATATGGTCTCAGGCGGTAATCCGATTTGACTAAATTTTTCACCAAATTGTAGCTCCGTTCTTTGAGAAAATGCTAGAGTTATAAGATGATCAAAAAAAATGAATAAACTTATTGTACAGGGTGTTTGAATAGCGACATCTTTTCTCCGTCCAAGTTTACATCCTTCTGCGGGCAATATCGGGTAGCTCAGGCAAAATAAAAATAGACGGTGTTATAATCGCATGCCTTCTGAGTGATTTTTTTTCAATCGTCTGTTTATCTTGAGCAACTCGAGAGATATTCATGTTTTTATAACCGCTCACACGTTTCAAACGAAATTTTTTAAAACTTTTTTGTTAACTTGTGAAGGAGACTGTGCAAACGAAATTTCATTAAAAGTTGACAACTTTCATTATTTATTTTGAATGGATTGGGCCGATACATGATCTTCAGATGCTTAATGCTAACTAATGAATAGGTTTATCCGTTATATCGAATACAAGAAATAAATAAATGACAAATTGTGTAGCAAGGGTAAATAGAAGGATGATTACAAATTAGTAAAGTACGAAAAACCCATTCTAAACTGGTAGTCAGGTAGTTCGGTAATTTTGAAAAGATTCGGAAGGGGCTTGTGGTATGGAGAGACATACAAAACCAAATAAACACAGTTTCTACGTGTAGAGAAATTTTGTATACACAGCCTTCTTCGCAAATTAACAAAAAAGTTTCAAAAAATTTCTTTTGAAAAGTGTGAGCGGTTACAAAAACATGAATATCTTTCGAGTTGCTCAAGATAAACAGACGATTGAAAAAACAAATTACTCAGAAGACATGCGATTACAACACCGTCTATTTTTTTTGCTGCCTGAGCTACCCCATATTGCCCGCAGAAGGATGTAAACTTGGACGAAGAAAACATGTCGCTATTCAAACACCCTGTACAATAAATATATTCATTTTTTTTTGATCATCTTGTAACTATTGCATTTTCTCAAAGAACAGAGCTACAATTTGGTGAAAATTTATTCAAATCGGATCACCGCCTGAGAAAATATTCACAGTCAAAACTTAGGAAATATTTAAGCTATGCGTTAAATTTGCGGCGCAGTGTATTTCGCAAGTAGCACGACTTCAATGACAAAAATTGGAATTTTTAGACTTTTGAAAGAGAAAAACCACGAATGTTATACCGTTTTTGAAAGAGCATTAAATAGGCTAGTTTTTAAGATCATTTGCTGATTCTGTCTGGTACAATATTTTTTCACAGTAGATAGTCAAACTTTAGTTAAGGTTTTCGGATTTAAATTAAATTGAAACAACATGATTTTTTTTTGAGGTTAGCGAGCTAGTTTTTAATTAAATGATAGGTCGATTGTCTCAACCATATATTGATGATAGCATAAGAAAAAAAAACCATGAGCTAGAACTTATTCATATTAAAAAAAACAGGCGAGAAAATGACCAAAAAGTATAGATTTTTGGAAAAAACATAAGAGTGCCTCATGTTGATGTTATTTGATTGACCTGAAGCCATTCTACCTCCAGTGTCACTCTGGCGTGTTATTCACGGGACACCCTGTATATATATATATATATATATATATATATATATATATATATATATATATATATATATATATATATATAAATATATATATATTAAGTCAGTTTTTTGTAGCAGGACTATAACATCTTGTAAATGACAGTTTTTCATGAAGAAAATCTTATATAAACATATATGCTTAGGAGCTTCGTTTCTGATATACAGGGTGCCAAAGTTTTATATTTTTCTGTGTTTTTCTTATATTCCTCCTATAATTTTCAAAATAATTGAATGAAATTTGACGTACCTATTTTACTTCAATAACTCAATATTTGGGGCTATCAACCATTTTTGAATACCTACAGGGTGATACACTTTTGGGGGTCGCACCCAATTCAACCCTCTCGAACTTTTATGCGTGCCGCCTCTGCTATATATATATATATATATATATATATATATATATATATATCTATATATATATATATATATATATATATATATATATGTGTATATATATATATATATATATATATATATATATATATATATCATAAAAATTCATGAAACGAAAAAATATCTTGGTCCTAGGTCCAACTTTGCTAATCGCACCGATTTTAATAAGCAGGTTCCCAAAGTGAAAACCTGCTAGTATGCTAAAATCGAATAATGCATGAGAAAAATAATGGTGGATGAAGCTAAAAATGTATGTAAGGACAGGGGCCAGTCAGGAAAACGGCATAATTAAATGAAGATTAGTAATAAAAGTTTATTTGGACAAATTTGAGCCCATTTCAATATTTTACATTATGTATGATTATTTATTATATAACAATTAAATAAACAATATACGCATGTATTGCGAGTGAGAATACTCTTGTTTTGTTTATTATTAACGAAAACGGCTTTTAAACAATAACATAGGTATTTTAGCGACTTTCAGGTACTTTGCGCAACATATTTGTGACTTTTAGGTAAAAATGGTCACTTGGGTTTTACGTAACGTTTAGGTTGGGGGAGGGAGCACAGAAAATAATAATGAGCCTGATATCAATCACTGCCAATGATTGACTGCATATTCATTATCATAACGTATTTTTCATTAGGACAATGTCGAAATTTATTGATAATAATGAATTTCAGTGATTGATCAATCAACGATTTTGTTGTTATAATGAAATCTATGTCATTATGATAATGTAATTGAATCATGAATCTAATGAAAAAAGTCATCTTTATAATGTTATTTACATCAGAGCAATGTAAAAAATACATCAAGTTAATGACTACATAGTGATCAATACTATGTACCTTTAATCATCACGACACATTGTCATAATCCCTCTTTTAATAAAGCTATGTTTAATAGGCATAACATTAATGATTGAAAACATTAACCTATGTATAGTTCATTATAGCAATGCACTGCGTTCATCACCTAATGTATTAAGTCATTCGGTCAATATCCGAGAGCATTGGGACAATGCTCAGAGAATCATGGATTGATGAATTTCTGGTTGCACCCCCACCGTCTCAACGTAAATATGCCAAATTTCCGCCTAATTCGCTATACGAGTATCTATCTAACGCTAACAGCCAAACGGTGAAGTGTTATTTTTGTATAAGTAAACTTTTGTGGAAGCAGTTTCTTTAGAAGGTGGTAAGTACAGTAACTGTATTATTTTAATCTTGTTAGTTTTTTATAACATTTGAATAAAAGTTACGAAAATATTTTTTGCCAGAATACAATCTCAAAAAAATTAGTAGTTACACTGAACAGTGTTGAAAGAGACGAAAAATGAAAACATGGTGTGTTTCGAGCACTTAAGTAATATATAAATATATTGCATTTTGAACAATTTTTACATCATTTCGCAAACTACCTACTATGAATTTTGCTATAAAAAATAGATAAGCTCAATAATGGAACTTGCTCATACATTGTTTTGCTAATACCTCTGTAAATTCAGTAAATTACTGAAAAGAAAATTGTATTTACAAAAAATCTACTATTTACTCAAATTTGACGGTCTACACTATTTCAACATCATCTTGAAAAATAATAATTTATTGCAGGTTGTGACCATACTTGTAAGTGTGATCTTGATCTGAAGTAGAAACGGAAATATTCCAAGCACCTTCATATTTATTCAGTATTTACATTTCCCCAATACAAATCATGGTCGGACAACTATCTGTATAACAACCCAGAGCGCCCTCCACCAAAGATATTGGAAACCAACAATTCACCGATTCACCGAATTGAAGATCGAAAATGCAGAAACCCGTCGCTAGAATACAAACTTCCTGACATGAGATGTCTACTTTGCACTGTGGCGTAGGTATGTTTTTTTAAAAATTATTGAAGAATTTTCCTTGTTCACTTTATGTAATATATTAAATTGTCCATGGTCAACTAGTATATTTTTCATGATTTTTAATTTATTCTTGTATAATTTCATGTAATACCTATTCAATATAATATAGCTATAGTTGCAACTAACTATTATAACTTTACTTCTAGATTGATATGGACTCAACCATGAAGAACGAAAATGATAATTGTTTTCTCAAAAACTGTGAAAAAGAAGTGCCAAAATCATTGCATTTCTGTTCAATGGCAATGTCAAAGACAAGGCGATTGAGTTTTTACTAGGCCCATTGGAAATCGAAAATATCGAGGAAAGTAAGTAATCTGCTTGTGTAGATTGATGTGTATTTCAGTGAATGCTTTCCACCCCGTGATGCTAATGTTAGTAGTTCAAAAAGAGCTTGATATTATTATTCTATGTCAGATGATGGTTGTTTAAGTCAGGGTTGAAAAAAAACACTTTTTTCATTTGTTATGAAATCAAATGACAGCTTCAGAGTAATTTGATACATATTTCGTGAACATCATATTTATTAAGTTCATAACATAGTAGAGTCCCAATGAAAAAGAAAAGCAGTTTTCTAAAATCTGGAATTCACTTTTTCCATTCTCGACCATAATATATTTTTATTTCTAGATGGGCGAGATGAGGCAGCCACCAACAAAAGTGTAAAGAAAGATATTACTGGAAAAATGCATAACGAAAAATTTTCACTTAGAGCACTCATTTTTATATCTTGCAAAAACACCACGAGAAATTGAAGAATGGATATACTTTTTGAATTCGAAGAAATCTTCAATTCAATCCTTTGTGTTCGCAATTGACGAAGATAAAACAAAAATTCAAGAAGAGTATACATACTTCGATGGAATTAGATATAAGTTTTTCAATGTTACAAGAGCTGTTGATAGTTGTTTAAATATTATTTATGTTTCCGATTTAAGTTTTTCTCCAGAAAGTATTATGTTTTGGTCGTTAATTGAATATTTTTTTTAAACCTCAATCCAGGAATTGTATACAGTAAAACACATATCTTATGTCGATATTTGAAAAATTATGAATAAATTGTATTATCCCAATTCAATGAAGCTTTTGTTTCTGTTTGTAGTTATCTTTGGAAAGTACTCGTTCGACAGTGCCATCATAATTGCTTGGAGCATTAGCAATTTTCCCTATTTGCAATTATATACCTGTTACTATATACATATATATATATATATATATATATATATATATATATATATATATATATATATATATATATATATATATATATATATATATATATATATATATATATATATATATATATATATATTATATATATATATATATATATATATATATATATATATATATATATACATATATATATATATATATATAAATATATATATATATATATATATATATATATATATATATATATATATATATATATATATATATATATATATATATATATATATATATATATATATATATATATATATATATATATATATATATATATATATATATATATATATATATATATATATATATATATATATATATATATATATATATATATTATATATATATATATAAGTGTAGTTATTCATGAAAACAAAAATTTTAAGAAGGTGCAACCTGTAGGCTCAGATCGATGTATTTTTACATTATATTAACGTCTCCGGACATTGAACGATGTTCGAAAGTAATTGTGCGCATGGCTTAGAAATAATGTATCGGTGATTGAGTTAACGTCCTGCGTTCCTTAATTCAATGACTGCAGGTGATCGGTTGATGTACAGAAAACATTAATATCATGCTGGATGTTGATTGACTGATACACAATGGTCATAAGTAGAATGTACTTTGTTTTGAAATCTAGGTGATGAAATTAATGCCTCTCGGGGATTGATATAATCACTTGAACATCAAGCAATTAATAATAATACATTAAACCAATGAACTCGAGCATCGGTTGAAAATTGATGTCCGAATACATTATCACAATGGTTTTATTCATTATATTCACGTACGTTTTTCGTTCTGTGAGGGTTCATGAAAACGTTACGGTGCGTTACATAGGGGGGAGGGAGGGTCAAAAAACTTCAAAAATTGCGTTACGTAATACTTGAACGCCCCCTAATTGCAGATTCTGTACTAGCAGCATTTTCGAAAAAAACTTCAAAAAGTCAGCTTACGCTCCAAAGTAATGTGCCACATTTCATCAGCAGTATCCAGCCGCGATTATTGCAAAAGGTTGTGCTGATAAAATATGTAATTGCAAATTTTGTACCAGCAGTATTTTCAAAAAAAAATTCAAAAACACAGTTTACGTTTAGGAGTAAACTGCCATTTCTTTTCGGCAGAATCCAGCTGCGACTATTGTAAAAGATAGTGCTCATTTTGTGCTGATAAAATATATAATTGCAGATTTTTTAACAGCGGCATTTCCGAAAAAAAATCAAAAAACCAGCTCACGCTCATGAGTAAACTGCCAATTCTCAGCAGCAGAATCTAGGTGAGATCATTGCAAAAAGATAGTGCTTATTTTGTGCTGACAAAATATGTAATTTCAGATTTTGTACCTTCAAAAAACCAGCTTACGTTTAAGAGTAGAATGCCATTTCTTATCGGCAGAATCCAGCTCCGACTATTGCAAAAAGATAGTGCTTAGTTTTGGCTGAAAAAAAATGTAATTGCAGATTTTGTACTAGCAGTATTTTCGAAAAATTTTTTTAAAAACCAGATTACTTCTAAGAGTAACCTGCCATTTCTTATCGACATAATCCAGTCGCAACGTTCGCAAAAGATAGTGCTTATTTTGTGCTGATAAAATATGTAATCGTAGAATTCGTACCAGCAGCAGTTCCGAAAAAAAATCAAAAAACCAGCTCACGCTCAATTTTCAACAGCCATTTCTTATCGGCAGAATCCAGCTTATTGCAAATGGTGCTTATACAGCCAAAACTAGAAGTCGGAGAGATAATAATTAAGGCAGGTGTGCTAATGTATAGAATGAATCCGACTATATTTTTTTGTTTGAATATTAGGTTCGTACTTATATATTGTGGTCAATCGTTATAATAATGGGGTAGACAGAGAATTTCATTTATCCAGATATCTGAAAATATAATGATTCTGGTTTCTCATGTAAAGGATTTGATAAAAATATGATGGAATAACGTTTTACGTATTAAGTAGGAATTAATGACGCATCTTAATGATTCAGGATTTCCATGGTGCAGGTGCACTGATCCTGTGGGATGAATCTTGCTATATAATGAGTCGGGGGAAGACGAATCGCTCGTTACGCTACTGTGTTGAATATTAGATTCGTACTTATATATTGTAGTCGATCGTTATAATAATGGAGTAGACAGAGAATCTGATTTATCCAGATGTCTGAAAAATTAACGATTCCGGTTTCTCATGCAAAAAATTTAATGATTCTGGATTCTCACGATGTAAGTACCTGGTTATATAAAGGTTGGTTGGTTGGAGTATACTCTTTCAAACTAAGTTTTCACATTTCAATATATATCTGATATATATATTTGAGCCTTTTAACCTAATGGAAAATAGTTGATGTTATTTTCGTTATTTTATGATTATTCATATTCTGGATCGATGAATCGGTTGGTAGCCATTAGTTATTAACAGTTTCACCTGTTTAGTTAATTTACCTGTTCAACTGATTAGGTATCTATTTAGCTGATTAGATGTTAGTTGTTAGCTCTCATCTATTAGCTATTAGTTATTTTAGCTGATTAGCTATTAGCTTTCAACTGATTAGCTATTAGTTATTTTAGCTGATCAGCTATTAGTTGTTCAGCTCAACCGGTTCCGGTTCTTAAAGCGGACCCGTGTTACGTACGCAAACATGTCTCGACAAGAATGGGGTTCAGTAGAGTGCTTAATTAGTAATAGGCTAAACACTAGGATGTGAAATAAATAACACAACTTTTTCTTTAACAATCTTGATTTTGAAATATTTACAGAGATATCACAAATATTACACACAAAATATAATTCTTTCTTTATTTCTGTTGAGCGCATGTTTTAACATATCAATTTTTATTTTAATTTTATAATCTAAGTTTGTTTTTATTCCTAATTCCTGTTCTAACCAGTAATTCGAAAGGTAGAATACATTTATATTGTTCAATTCTAAAATGTACCGGAGTCTACCTCTGTGAGTAACTTCCTTAATTCTAGCTGTAACCAGTTCTGTACGTTCTATCAATTCTTCTAGTCGAGGACAATCCTTAAATTTTATCACGTTTCTTGATTCACTCTCAAACTTTAGAAATACCGAAATGACTTGGATCCTGTCTTTAAGTACTGTAGATTATCCTTGAAAAACTGCACGGGTGGGTGGTTATTTATTGTATTATTGTAGTATTGAATCCTCATCTTGAAAACATAAGTAGGTGGGGGTTCGTCAATACTTGATTGCATCGAAAGCAATTTGCTTGACTCACAGGTGGTCCATCTATATTCGTATTTTCATCAGGTCGATTATGATGTATGAAGCAGGGTAAATGGGTCTGGAATTTGAATGCTTCAATAACTGGTCTAGAAAGCCTGTGATAAATGTTGAGACGCTTATAGCAATTCAGTTTCTTAACTAAATAGTCAACAGGAAAAAATTTCAAATCTTCTTCACTAAAGTCTTCAATATTTTCCCAATATATGCAGGCTCCAACACAACAAGCTTCGACTTTGGAAATAAGTTGAACATAATTTTTTCTGATAATGCTATATTATAGAATATCCATTTTTTCAGCTCTTCACTTAAACGTGCTAAATCTTCACAACAAACACTCACTGAAATTTTATCACTGAGAAATGCATCACAAATAATTTTTGCCTCATTTACTGTATTCCCATCAGTTAATTCGAATTCCATACTATAATAATGATTTTCATTTTTTCCATCCATCTTTTGGATAAGATATTTCAGCTGGTATTTCAGTGAATTTATTTTCCAGACAATCTCAGTATACTCCATGATTACACAGTTTTCATACTATAGCCAGTGCACTCTGTTGGATCTATTTCTGTTACACACATAAATGGGTTTTCACAGATTGCACACTCTTGTCCATAAAGCTTGATATAATGGACTAGAGTTTCTTTGTCAACTATGGTGTCGATATTATGCGAACTCACAATTGTTTCTTCATCGATAATACATTTAGCTTTCTTTGCTTCAAAACATGACGTACACAAAACTTTATATGAAACGAATCTGATGAACTCATCTGAGCCAATATTATAATGGCCTAATTCATTCTGATACGTTATTTCGGAAAAAATTATTCCACCGGAACTTTTAAATCTGAAATACATCGCAGTAACTACCTTTGAATTAATAATAATAATAATAATAATAATATTTTTATTCCATTTAGACCATTTACATGATATTGGAAAAGTCAGTGGAGAAAAGACAATACATTGAAATAAATCACAGTATAATCAAACAAAAAAGATTGTAAAAAAGCTACATTCCACAAATTCATCAAGGCTATAAAATGAGTATTGCCACAGGAGATCCTTGAGAGATTTTTTAAACGCATTAAAATTTTGAACTTTTCTCATAGAGACTGATAGTTTATTATACAACTGTATGCCAGTGTAGGATGGACTCTTTTCCAAAAAAATAGTACGATGAGGCGGTATTCTAAGAAGATTGCCATGCCTTGTCTCATAGTTATGACTGTCAGCACTTTTAACGAATTCATTCAGATTATTTTTAAGGAATAGAATATTTTTATAGATATAGATACAGGAGAGTTAGAATTTTGTTTCTCTGGAAGTGGCCTCTACAGGAGGTTCGCTTATCAATCCCAAAGATAAGACGTATTACTTTTTTTTGTAAAACAAGCAATTTCGTTGAGAATCTAGAGTTTCCCCATATTATAACATTATAGGACAAATGAGAGTATGTCACCGCATAATAGATGTTTATTAGTTGTTGCTGGGAAAATATATCCTTTAGTTGCAAGATTGCATAGTAGCTGCTACATATCTTTTTAGATATATGCTCAGTACATGCCTGAAAAGAAAGTGATGAGTCAATGAAAGTTCCAAGGAACTTTGCCGACTCGGAAGTCGTCATAATAATTCTTTCAGTATGTATTTCAAAAGACGTGTTGGATCCATTAGTGATATTGAACTTCCTTGAAACCGTTTTCTCATTATTTAAAATTAGGTGATTGTTTGAACACCATTCGGTAAACGTATTATAAAATAAAATTAGGTTAACTGCCAGTTCTTCAGGAGAATTGCCACAAGTTGCGAAGGAGACATCGTCTGCATATATGACCGTACATTTCGTTTTCATATATTCAGGTAGGTCATTCATAAACATTATGAATATAAGTGGGCCCAATACAGAACCCTGCGGGACACCTAGGTTAACTCATTAGAGTGGGATTGATTTATTTTGACGGCTATTTTCCTACATCTCAAGTATGACATCAGCCAAGCCAACGTGTTTTCACGAAATCCCAAGGCATATAGTTTTTCTTCGACAAAATCTAAATTGAGGCTATCGAAAGCTTTTCTTTGATCTCAAAGAATAGTGCCCCATATTCACCGAAAGCAATTCACCGGAAGCAAAATATATATATATATATATATATATATATATATATATATATATATATATATATATATATATATATATATATACTGAGAAAGAATGGGTAGGGATAAAATTCTCTGTTTAATAGTCAAGATTACTACTGACCAATCGAAAATCAAACTTGAGCCCACTCCTGGTATATTCAAGGTTAATGCTCTCAAGTTCTGTTCTATTTTCAAGGTCAGCCAATCGGAAACTAAGTTACCCGCACTGCTTATAAGGCCCATGTTTTGGATGTCTATATCCTCAGGTATTAAATTGTGTAGAAGAGCGAGAAAAGAATATATCTCCAGCCTTAATGCAATATTTTTTTTGGAAATCCGAACGTTCTCTGTATCCTCTTTCACTTGTATGTAATTAATAGTTAAACTGAACGTTGAAATGAAATGAAATGAAATGAAATGAAATGAAATGAAATGAAATGAAATGAAATGAAATGAAATGAAATGAAATGAAATGAAATGAAATGAAATGAAATGAAATGAAATGAAATGAAATGAAATGAAATGAAATGAAATGAAATGAAATGAAATGAAATGAAATGAAATGAAATGAAATGAAATGAAATGAAATGAAATGAAATGAAATGAAATGAAATGAAATGAAATGAAATGAAATGAAATGAAATGAAATGAAATGAAATGAAATGAAATGAAATGAAATGAAATGAAATGAAATGAAATGAAATGAAATGAAATGAAATGAAATGAAATGAAATGAAATGAAATGAAATGAAATGAAATGAAATGAAATGAAATGAAATGAAATGAAATGAAATGAAATGAAATGAAATGAAATGAAATGAAATGAAATGAAATGAAATGAAATGAAATGAAATGAAATGAAATGAAATGAAAGGAAATGAAATGAAATGAAATGAATGAAAATGAAATGAAATGAAATGAAATGAAATGAAATGAAATGAAATGAAATGAAATGAAATGAAATGAAATGAAATGAAATGAAATGAAATGAAATGAAATGAAATGAAATGAAATGAAATGAAATGAAATGAAATGAAATGAAATGAAATGAAATGAAATGAAATGAAATGAAATGAAATGAAATGAAATGAAATGAAATGAAATGAAATGAAATGAAATGAAATGAAATGAAATGAAATGAAATGAAATGAAATGAAATGAAATGAAATGAAATGAAATGAAATGAAATGAAATGAAATGAAATGAAATGAAATGAAATGAAATGAAATGAAATGAAATGAAATGAAATGAAATGAAATGAAAATAGTTTTTATTTAGCACTTAGCTACTTATGTCTAAATAACAGAATATATCAATTTTGATTGATAGTAGTTGAGAGAGACAATAATTTATAACTTTTTTCCTCGCGTCAGCTTCTTTTAGTAAATTTACCTGCGGACCTGTTAATTTCCCTGTATTGCTATTACCTTAGTAAACGTGCTGGGGCATATTATTATTAAATACGAGACAGCAGCTATTCTACAGATTCTCTGACAACTTAATTCAGACCGTAGCAATCGGTACCGAGTTTACCCGTACGTTTTGGAAATATAGTTTACAATTGTCCTGTATAGTTATGCAATTTTCTAAGGGATCGTGCTTGACAATCACCAATGGAATAATTATACCTATATTATATTGTTACTTCCAAAATTGTAATTCCATGCTGTTTAGCTAAGTGTTGGAAGAATGTATCTTTCAATCTCTTGTCTGGACAGTTGAGAAAATCTATACTTAATGTGGTTCCCAATGCTCTTATTAACACCTGGACTTGTTACCAGGCATACAAATTTATTATAAATTTTAATGCTTGCGTTAGACTTTAGTCATGTTAAACAATCTATTCATTTATAAACGTATATGATATTATATCAATATGCACGCCACTGAACAGATAAACTCGAATGATATTGAAACCATTATGCAATAATTAAACTAAACTGGTTCGCGATTCTGTTTTTTTTTTATCTCGAGGGACCTACAGTTTAACGCCGGTTCCGAACGGCCAATGGGCATGTAAACGATGTACATTACCCAACAATTTATCTTTATAAATAGAACCACTAAATTCTGGACATACACAACACCCAAAAGCAAAGTGGGACTCGAACCCACATCCTCGGCTTACAAGCGGCACACCTTACCGCTGGTCTACCGAGGTTTCTCTTGATTGAATATTTCATAGTCTCGGTTAGTTTTCAGAGAGCGAGAGAGAGAGAAAGAGTTATATAGAAACTGAAGGTACAAATGTCCACAATTTGTTGATTTATATGTTTGAAATTTATTATAGTTGAAAAAATGGAACTACGTTGGAACAATTGATTACGCAGAAATAGCACAAGAGTTAACAACGGGCTATGTATCGGATAAGAATGAAGTTATTGATGTGGAATCATTAAACTGTCTTCGTTTAAGTTCTCTACAAAATAATGAATCTTTTCCTTGCAATCAGCATTCGTTCAATACACTAGTTGTTCGAAAAACAACGTATTCCAATTATGAATGTGGTATTTCAACGAAAAATTTAAAAAAGCTCTTGTGAATATCACAAGAACAAGAAGAGGATGTTTCTTCTTTAGATGAATAAATGTTGTAAATATAAATATTTGTTATTTTTTTTATAAATAAAAAGTATAAACAGCAATAATTTTTTTATTTCAAATTTTATAATAGAGCGAGATCAATTACATTAGTGATTATAACAGAACAAGAGTTTTTTCATAACCAGTTAATTTTGTTGAGGGCCAAAGTCTACAGCCCAAGTCCATCCTAATTGAACATTTTTATTTTGTTTTCCAAGATTTATATTTTTTCTCGATCCATTCGAGCAATTTTTTGTGAATATCATTCGATGTGGGAAGAAATGCATAAGATAACTTTCAACCAATTACTTTAACTATTGCAGTCAAGATTGACTGTATGCAAAAGCCTATTTTTATAATTTTTTAGTATATTTACGGTGTTGAATTGGGTACTTAAATCGTACCTATTGTAAGCCACCATTCAAGTTGTTGTTCGATAAGAAACCGTATAAATACAGTGTGTGTATTGTTTATTCACAAACAATTCATTATCCTTAGGAAAATTATGGATTTCTTTCAAATTCATTATATTTATTTATTTTTCAGTTTTACACATTTCAAGGAATAATTCCACATATTTATCGAATTTGAGTTTGTTTAGAAAAATTGGGCGAATTATTTGAGTGTTGATATCTACTCCGAAATCTCATTCTAATTCGAAAATCCATTGAAAAATAGTAGGTTCCTAGTGGAAATTTCTTCATATGTAAAATATTTTGCAAAAGTACATTCGATGAAGTTTTGTAAGGTTCGCGAAATATAGCAATTTTCAAATATTTATCGTAAACTTGTTTCGCATTCATTTCAACTTCATATTCCAACATCTTCTCTATGAAATATATTTATTTATATATATATATATATATATATATATATATATATATATATATATATATATATATATATATATATATATATATATATATATATATATATATATATATATATATATATATATATATATATATATATATATATATATATATATATATATATATATATGTACATACATACATATAAAATTACATCCATATTTGATTAATGAAGTTCACCTTCAAATTTGAAAAAAAAATTCCAAAAAAAAATTTATTATAAAATCTTCAGAAAACAAAAATAACTGCTTATCAATCAGAGAGCACAAAATGTAAATCTTAAAATTGGATAAAGAGTGTTATATGGAATAATCAAATAATATTTAGATAGATAGGGAAATTATCTAACATGTGCTAAATTTATTTCAGTAGAAAGTGTTCATATCTGCTGTAATGATTTTTCTTTAGGAATATCCATAAATTGAGTTGCATTAACTTTATAGTTCTAGGACTTCAATTCTCATTGCTAACAATCATCGTGGAATTATAATGTTCTCCAAGTCGATACAGATGTCGATGGTAGGTTAATATGAGTACTGGACCACTGAAATCTGGCCCTAATATAGTTGGTGGACCATTTGCTTGTATTACTTTGATGGGACACTTTAAAATATTAGCTAATGCTTTCAACTCCAACTGACCTCCCCAAAGCTTAGTAGAAGCCACATCCTTACAATATTTTTCAAAATAAGCTTCACTAACAGGTTCTCCTGAATCTTTATACATAAAAGGTATGAAATCATTCTTATTTTCTCTCATAAAGTTTGCAGTGAGCTTTCTTAATTTGATAACTGAATGAGACTCCTGATTATTCACTTCCAGTTGATGACTAACAGCACAATAAAGGCAGTTTCCATCTGCAGCAATATCATATAAAGTAAGACCCATTATTTTCAAAACTTCTTTAATTGAGCTCAATTCCAGAGCTTTGGGACCTACTTTATTTCTTTCAGCTTGTTCAAGAATTCTTTCCTCACGTAGCTTTTCTTCTGAAGCTTTTTTGTCGCGTCTTCTTTGGGCTTTTGAAACTCGGGAAATTTCTAACACCTTAGAATTTATTCCTATTTCAACAACCTCATCATTAGAAATCCCAACATTAATACAACCCCTATCTTTTGTTTCTTCTATACGATTACTACTATCTTTATAAGGTAATAGTTCAAAGTTATGCCTGTCTTCCAAATCCTTTTCTAATTGTGAAATTTGTTCAGCCACTTCTTTCTTCTTTTTTTTATCTCCTTTAGGTACTCCTTTTTTAAGAGACTGTATTTTTGAATGAAGATCTTTTCTTTCTTGTTTATGTCTTTGAAGTATATCATATTCATTAACTAATTCATTCGATTCATTCATTATGCAGGATTTAGATCTCTATTGAAATTTCCACAGAAATACTGGACACTGGAAATTGGGCATAGATGTTTCAATGATTTGTTTAAAATTTTGAAACAGAAAAAAATTGAATTGGCGTCCGAAATTAAGATCGTAGCGCCGGAACGGCTAATATCGGTACTAGAGCATGGGCGATTAGCTGTTTGTTTACATTGATTGGTAATGCTAATGGTATTTACGCTCATTTCATTTTGAGTTTTCGAACGTTTAGCTTCGTAATTTGTGTTTTTTTGGACTTCGTATTTTCTAGTGGTTCATTGTGTTTCGATTGAGGACAATATTATCTCTGTTCAACAGTAGAAAACCTACCTACATCAAGTTGAAATTTACACTGAGTTTTTATCATTGAACATGAAAATCAATAATAAAATAAAGTAGAGGACGAATAAATTAATTGGTTAGAGGAACTATGTACACCTCATGAAAAATTTGTATCATAGAACACCTATTTATTTAAAAAATAAAAAAACTTTCAAATGTTTCAAGAAAACATCTTTGACAAGTCTACTTTCATTACGAACTGAAGAATTTTTGAGTATAATGGAAGGAACTAAGTACTTACCAGCAAAACTGAAAGAAACAACGTGAAATAAAAGAAGAATTAATATGAATACTCTGCTTGAATGGTTTGAACGTAAAGAGTTATTATATTTTTTTAATTTTCCTGACGTATAACAGCTATCCTAAAAGTACGGTGGACTTCTGAGAGTCTGGTTTTTTTGATAGAATCTCTGTTTTCCTGATTATATAATTGAATATTTTAGTTTTTACCTAGCTATAGTCAAGATTTATTTCATATTCTTGATGTTATGCTAAACTGTTATTTTGGTTGTGCAAATAAACATCATTTGTTGTTATTATTTTAATAGTATCTCTGGTTATTAAATGAAAGAAAATACAATTATCTAGAATCTCTGGATGATGGCCCAGGTTCAGATTCCGATAAAAGTGGAATATTTTTCGTTGGAATAGCATTGGACTTCAAAAACCCTGCGTTTTCGGTTTGCTGAAAATTGCACATCATTAGTTGGTATAATTCTATATGAAAAAATCCACAAACTTACTGCAGGGAAAATAATTATTCTTAGTAAACTGTAAAGAACAACTCTTAAGTTCAGACATTTTTTTCAATCTTCAAGTTATGAATCCACACCTTTCTTCTGTCCATCATTTCCTTGTTTCCCAACTTTGGAATGCAACTTTGAATTGTCCAGCTTTCGGAAAAGGTAAGTAAGCTATATTCGGGTTTTTCTTGCCCAAGATGAACAATAGAATACACAACAATAGTGATTCATCTCTTCTGAACGTTTGTAAACGATCCAAAATACAATTAAAACTCAACAACTTCTCATATAAAATACACGTAAACAGATGTAAACAAAGCAATCTATCGCCCATGCTCTAGTAATATTCGACACCGGTAGGGGGCGTATCGCTTAATATGTTTTCCCAAAATTGTTTACAATAAAGTTACACTAAGTAGGTATACATTTTAGCCAATAAATGTGTAAAAGCCATGTTAAAGCTATTGGCGTATGAAATTAAGATCGTAGGGCCGGAACGGCTAATATCGGTACTACAGCATGGGCTATTAACGGATTGTTTACATTGTTTGTAATGGTATTTACGTTTATTTCGTTTTGAGTTTTCGAACGTTTATCGTCGTAATTTGTGTTATTTTTTGGGAATTTGTATTTTACTGTGATTTATTGTGTTTGGATTGGGGACAATTTGATCTCTGTTTAACAGTAGATAACTTACCTACCTCAAGTTGAAATTTACACTGAGTTTTTATCATTGAACATGAAAATCAATAATAAAATAAAGTAGAGGACGATTAAATTAATTGGTTAGAGGAACTATGTATACCTCATGAAAAGGCTGTATGATAGAACACCTATTTTTTTTTTTAAATAAAAAAACTTTCAAAAGTTTCAAGAAAACATCTCTGACATGTCTACTTTCATTACCAACTGAAGAATTTTTTAGTATAATGGACAAAACTAAGTACTTACCAGCAAAACTGAAAGAAAAAACATGAAATAAAAAAAGAATTAACATGAATACTCTGTTTGAATGGTTTCAACGTAATGAGTTATTATATTTTTTGAATTTTCCTGACTTCTGAGACACTGGTTTTTTTGATAGAATCTCTGTTTTCCTGATTATATAATTGAATATTTTAATTAAATTAAATTAGCGTATGGCATTATTGCCGGGGAGTCTACGCACATTATGTGAGATGTTCCGGCGCCGATTGCCTCTTTAACCCTGTTTTAGGTAATTAGTACCGAGGCGTACTAACCCAGGGGGACCGACGGCTTAACGTGTCCTCCGAAACACGGAATATTTTAGTTTTTACCTAGCTATAGAGTCAAGTTTTATTTCATATTCTTGATGTTATGATAAACTGTTATTTTGGTTGTGCAAATAAACATTATTAATTATTATTATTTCAATAGAATCTCTGGTTTTTACATGAAAGAAAATACAATTATCTAGAATCTCTGGATGATGGCCCAGGTTTAGATTCCGATAAAAGTGGAAGATTTTTCGTTGGAATAGCAGTGGATTTCAAAAACCCTAAGTTTTCAGTTAGCTGAAAATTGCACATTACCAGTTGGTATAATTCTATATGGAAAAATCCATAAACTTACTGCGGGGACAATAATTAATCTCAGTAAACCGTAAAGAACAACTCTCTTATGTTCAGACACTTTTTTTCAATCTTCAAGTTATGAATCCACACCTTTCTTCTGTCCATCATTCCCAACTTTGTTTGGAATACAACTTTGAATTGTCCAGCTTTCGGAAAGGTATGTAAGCTATTGGTAAAACATAATAAGCGATACGGCCCCTACCGGTGACGAATATTACTAACGCTTCGGCCATAGTTGATTTGTTTAATCTGTTTACGTGTATTTTATATGAGAAGTTGTTGAGTTTTAATTGTGTTTTGGATCGTTTGCAAACGTTCAGAAGAGATGAATCACTATTGTTGTGTATTCTGTTGTTCATCTTGGGCAAAAAATCCGAATATAGCTTACATACCTTTCCGAAAGCTGGACAATTCAAAGTTGCATTCCAAACAAAGTTGGGAAACAAGGAAATGATGGACAGAAGAAAGGTGTGGATTCATAACTTGAAGATTGAAAAAAATGTCTGAACATAAGAGAGTTGTTCTTTACAGTTTACTGAGAATACCAACTTATGATGTGCAATTTTCAGCTAACCGAAAACGTAGAGTTTTTGAAGTCCAATGCTATTCCAACGAAAAATCTTCCACTTTTATCGGAATCTGAACCTGGGCCATCATCCAGAGATTCTAGATAATTGTATTTTCTTTCATGTAACAACCAGATATACTATTAAAATAATAATAACAAATAATGTTTATTTGCACAACCAAAATAACAGTTTATCATAACATCAAGAATATGAAATAAAAGTTGACTCTATAGCTAGGTAAAAACTAAAATATTCAATTATATAATCAGGAAAACAGAGATTCTATCAAAAAAACCAGACTCAGTCCACCGTACTTTTAGGATAGCTGTTATACGCCAGGAAAATTTAAAAAATATAATAACTCTTTACGTTCAAACCATTCAAGCAGAGTATTCATATTAATTCTTCTTTTATTTCACGTTGTTTCTTTCAGCTTTGCTGGTAAGTACTTAGTTTCTTCCATTATACTCAAAAATTCTTCAGTTCGTAATGAAAGTAGACTTCTCAAAGATGTTTTCTTGAAACATTTGAAAGTTTTTTTATTTTTTAAATAAATAGGTGTTCTATAATACAAATTTTTCATGAGGTGTACATAGTTCCTCTAACCAATTAATTTATTCGTCCTCTACTTTATTTTATTATTGATTTTCATGTTCAATGATAAAAACTCAGTGTAAATTTCAACTTGATGTAGGGAGGTTATCTACTGTTGAACAGAGATAATCTTATTTCATCGGAATCTGAACCTGGGCCATCATCCAGAGATTCTAGATAATTGTATTTTCTTTCATGTAACAACCAGATATACTATTAAAATAATAATAACAAATAATGTTTATTTGCACAACCAAAATAACAGTTTATCATAACATCAAGAATTTGAAATAAAAGTTGACTCTATAGCTAGGTAAAAACTAAAATATTCAATTATATAATCAGGAAAACAGAGATTCTATCAAAAAACCAGTCTCTCAGAAGTCCACCGTACGTTTAGGAGAGCTGTTATACGTCAGGAAAATCCAAAAAATATAATAACTCATTACGTTCAAACCATTCAAGCAGAGTATTCATGTTAATTCTTCTTTTATTTCAGTTTTACTGGTAAGTACTTAGTTTTGTCCATTATACTAAAAAATTCATCAGTTGGTAATGAAAGTAGACATGTCAGAGATGTTTTCTTGAAACTTTTGAAAGTTTTTTTATTTAAAAAAAAATATGTGTTCTATCATACAGCCTTTTCATGAGGTATACATAGTTCCTCTAACCAATTAATTTATTCGTCCTCTATTTTATTATTGATTTTCATGTTCAATGATAAAAACTCAGTGTAAATTTCAGCTTGGTGTAGGTAGGTTATATACTGTTGAGCAGAGATAATATTGTCCTCAATCGAAACACAAAGTCCAAAAAAATACAAATTACGAAGCTAAACGTTCGAAAACTCAAAATGAAATGAACTTAAATACCATTACCAATCAATGTAAACAAACAGCTAATGGCCCATGCTCTAGTACCGATATTAGCCGATCCGGCGCTACCATCTTAATTTCAGACGCCAATATTCGGGTTTTTTTTTGCACAAGATGAACAATAGGATACACAACAATAGTGATTAATTCCTTCTGAACGTTTGTAAACAATCCCAAACTAAATTAAACACAATTAAAACTCAACAACTACTCATTTAAAATACACTTAAACAGATGTACACAAAGCAGTATATGGCGCATGCGTTAGTAATATTCGACACCGGTAGGGGGCGTACAATAGTATTGTTACGAAAATGGCTAAAGCCGACTCTGTGTGTTCTGGAATATTCGATGAACGTTGAAGTAACCGTCCTCTTAATTCGAAGACTAGAACATTCTGGAAGCTTCTCGAAGGAATGACAGGACATATAAAAGCGACCATAGAAGAGACGGGGGACAGTCTACAGTGAACTACCGTGTTATAAAAGAAGAACGAAGCTTGTATTTTGAAGTGGTGACAGTTATTGAAAAGTGTGGTTATTGTCAGAATTACTGTTGTAATTCACATTTGTTTATAAATTGAATTAACCAAGCTAGTTAGTCGAGTACTTAGCGTACGCTGGCTAGTATTTGGGAGGTCTCGGGTTCAAACCCGTAAGTCACTGCTTGCAAACTTATAAGGCGAATGCAGGGCCAGTATTAATCCTCTGAACCCTACACACACTTCTTATGCTCCATAAATATCCCGTCTCACACTCTCACCTATCCTTGATGCACTTGTCCATACAAGTGTATCCTCTGATCTGACTGAAGGAGTTAATCCCAAACTCAAGCTGCCCGCCTCCCTGACACATACTTCAGGGAGGAATGAAACACGTGTGTTTCCTTTTTTGTTTCCTTTTTGTGTTCTGAAGTGGTGACAGTTATTGAAAAGTGTGTTATTGTCAGAATTACTGTTGTGTAAATAAATACTGATTTGTTCATTAATTGAATTTACTTATTGGATATCATCCTAGCGAACTCGAATTCGTAACAGTATTGTATTGGCGAACGTAGATAAGCGATAAGTTGTATCCCATACAAAGTTGGGAAACAAGGAAATGATGGACAGAAGAAAGGTTTGGATTCATAACTTGAAGATTGAAAAAAAGTGTCTGGACATAAGAGAGTTGTTCTTCACAGTTTACTGAGAATAATTTTTTTCCCTACAATAAGTTTGTGGATTTTTCCATATAGAATTATACCAACTAATGATGTGCAATTTTCAGCAAACCGAAAACGTAGGGTTATCGAAGTCCAATGCTATTCCAATGAAAAATCTTCCACTTTTATCGGAATCTGAACTTGGGCTATCATCCAGAGATTCTAGATAATTGTATTTTCTTTCATGTAACAACCAGATGTACTATTAAAATACTAATAACAAATAATGTTTATTTGCACAACCAAATTAACAGTTTATCATAACATCAAGAATATTAAATAAAACTTGACTCTATAGCTAGGTAAAAACTAAAATTTTCAATTATACAATCAGGAAAACAGAGATTCTATGAAAAAAACCAGACTCTCAGAAGTCCACCGTACTTTTAGGAGAGCTGTTATACGTCAGGAAAATTCAAAATATATAATAACTCATTACGTTAAAACCATTCAAGCAGAGTATTCATGTTAATTCTTCTTTTATTTCATGTTGTTTCTTTCAGTTTTGCTGGAAAATACTTAGTTTTGTCCATTATACTCAAAACCTCTTCTGTTGATAATGGAAGTAGACATGTCAGAGATGTTTTCTTGAAACTTTTGAAAGTTTTTTTTTAATGGATAGGTGTTCTATCATACAGCCTTTTCATGATGTATACATAGTTCCTCTAACCAATTAATTTATTTGTTCTCTCCTTTATTTTATTATTGATTTTAATGTCCAATGATAAAAACTCAGTGTAAATTTCAACTAGATGTGGGTAGGTTATCTACTGTTGAACAGAGATATTATCCTCAATCGAAACACAAGGAACCACTGGAAAATACGAAGTCCAAAAAAACACAAATTACGAAGCTAAACGAAATGTACGCGAATACCATAACCAAACAATGTAAACAAACAGTTAATGGCCCATGTAGTAGTACCGATATTAGATGTTCCGGTGCTACGATCTTAATTTCAGAAGCCAATTTCTTTTTATTCGCTGATAGTACGAACACGAACTAAGGATAATCATGACATGAATTCTATTTATACATTTTGAGTTTGAATTTATTCTACAGTGACGTCATAAAATCAGGAAATTTTTATATTACTTGCTACCACTTTTTCAGGTGCCAAATTATAAATTCACCTGCAAATTAGTAGCCAATCAATCGGAATCAATTGTGACTAGGAGAATTTTAGTCGGTGAGGCGAATAGATTAATAGAATCAACTGATAAAGAAGAATAGGTTTAGGTTAGCAAACTGGGCAAGATTTTCGTAATTGACCATTTTCATATGACGTCACGCGACTTCGGCCATTTTGCCTGGAGGACAAACAAACCATTGTTATGCAAACAGTTGTGCTGAATTGTCATTTAAGTTTCATAATTTTTTGAGTTGTTTGTCGAATTTAAAGTTTTTTCTGATTATTTGATTATTGTTGGAGTTTATTAGAGAAAATGCCATCGTTTTGTGCCGTGGTTAATTGTGGTATGAGAGCAAACCGAGACAAAGTGAGATTTTATAGAATCCCTGCTGCCCTCAAGAATGCTGTATCACTAGAAAGGCAAGAGAAATGGATTAAAGCATTGTAAAGGGGACCTTTTAGTGAAATTCAATTGAAATATGCACGAGTCTGTTCTAAACATTTTATAACAGGTAAGTTTACTTGAATAAGTGAAAAAAGATGAACTCTTTATTTAAAATATTTTTCAGGGACTCCTGCAGAGTTATTGGATAAAGACAACCCTGACTGGATTCCAACCCAAAATATGGGGTACACAATTGCCAATCCTGTTGGTAAAACTCAAGTCAGCAGGTTTAAACGTTGGGTTAAACGAAAAGAGCAAGTAGAGTAGGTATCTAGTGATTTTGCTGTAATTGTCATATGACAGCAAATTAGGACCTTCATGAAAGTATATTTATTTTTTCTGGAGGAACAATATGAAGATATAGACATATCATATAGATATAGACAGGCCACATTGCCAGCTTTGAGGTACACGCTTCTTCATCCTTAGACTGAGAGCAGGTGTGAAGGAGAAAAACAATTGCTGCTATATGACTGCACACTTCTCCTAAGCCTGCCATACAAGTGCAATGTCCACTGGAAATACTACCGTCAGTTAGGATAATAACCCATGAATTCAGAAGCTTTTCCATAAGACGTTTTGAATGTTTCACCTGAAATATAAAGTTTACTTTTAGTTATAACAATTAAGAACACTGATTAGTATGAGAATAAACCTAATGAATATCATTAAAATACATCTTACCTTGCCAATAACTACAAAAGCTGTTTCGTTCGCTGTTTTCCCATAAATTTCTTGGACTAGTCCTGCTTCATACAATTTGAAACCTTGCAAGCTTTTATATGTCCAGTATAAAAACTGTGGGTGAGGATAAAATAATTAACCATATCGATGATGGATATTACTGGAATTGATGACAATGATATCAAATCTTGAGAGCTGGACTCCAAGAGATAGGGGTCTATATCATCAATAATTTTGATTTTCTGATCGTAGCGGCTCTTAATATCGGCAGGAAGTGATTGATAATAAGTACTTCTTTCCATTTTCAATATAAATTTATGATTCAAAGTTTTTTAATACTTTTACTTTCAATAAACGTAAGCAAACAACTCAGAACACTGATAGTCGTAAATAGTTTGTTTGTCCTCCAGCCAAAATGGCCGACCTGTCAAAATCAGGTGTTTGAAAATGATCAATACCGTGCACAGCTTAACATCTTTGGTTTCATTTTTGATAAAAGCATGATCATTGATGGATCTTTTTTGATATTCGTTTACCCTTGTTGTGCTAACCTCACTTACTCTGCATCCCTCCAAAAGATCGATATTTATATCACCAACAAAGAGCTTCACCGTTTTCCTATGGGCATGAACGCGCGAGAAATAGCCACAAATTCATATTTGTAGGATGGTGGTCTATATAGTCTATAATATATGACGCGCGTTCGCAACAAAGGTGAATCTTAGTAGCTTCAGTGAGATCAATGATACACTCTGAATCTCTCACGTAAACTACAACACCGTCATTTTGATCAAAGCGGGAATTATTACAAATAATATTGAAACGTGGAACATGAAACTCACTCACCAATGAGGCAATGTTGTGATTGTTATTCGAAATCTTACCAAATACATAATATATAGGTAAGTCCTTAAATTCATTTTTTTAAATGAATTGGGATTTTATATTTTAATATTTGCATAGAATATTCATCAGAATTGTATATGTAACGTTTTTCTTATGTTTATTTTTTCAGCTTAAAGTTAACTAAGAATAATTGTGAGTATTCAATAAAACTTCTGTCAATTTATAATATATGTGTAAATAGAGATATTTACACTTCAATTATACATTGACAAAACTGCAGCCAGGGCCGGCCTAAGGGGTGTGCGAAGTATGCAGCCGCACACTCAAGCCTTTTGGAGGGGCATGAAATTGACCAATTTTTGTAAAAAAAAAATGATAAATTTATATATATATATATATATATATATATATTTATTATATATATAAATATATGTATATATATATATATATATATATATATATATATATATATATATATATATATATATATATATTTATATATATATATATATATATATATATATGTTCGTATGTATATGCTTATGTATTTTAGCATAACGATAACGGGCGCAGTTTTGAAGCAATAGCAATCTTGTTCACACGATAAAGAGCGCAATTTTATAGAAATAGAGTACGTAGTTTCGTATACCTTGGATGTGATTGGTTTTGGTACGAATTGGTTGGGGGGTTGATCCCCCGAGGAGGAAATAAATATTGTTTACACATTAGAGGGCGCATTTTTTTTTTAATTTGGAAATACATTTTTTAAACTGGATACTTTATGAAAACCTGCTCTTTTTTTCGTTTCTATAAAGCGTACATACCATATATTAAAGCATTCATCCATCGCTCATTTGTGAAGTTAGTGGTAATTTCATATTACATTTCCAATATTAAAGATATGAGTTACATAGTAATATGAAAGTATTGAACAAGCTCGTCTCCATTTTTTGTATAATTAATTTTATTTTACTTTATTCAATTTTTTTATGTGTCGATGGAATAATTAGTTTTTCTTCACATTATTTTCCTTATCTTTATATTTCATTAACATTCAATATGGTTTTTGTTTTAGTTTTGGAATTTTTTCCATCATGTTTTACAATTATTCCAATACACAGTCCTCTTTGTTTTTTGTACTTCCTTTGTTTCTATAATTAAATTTTTAAGTCTCTGAAAATTATGGTATCTACCTAAACTTCTTCCGAATTTCTTCTCACATTCCCATTCACAAATTTTTCGGGTATATTCTCTTATTTTCACTAGTATAGCTACATTAGTTATTGTTTGATTATTAGCAGCTTTTCACTTTGCAATCCTGCTTATTAAAATGGGTGCAATTAGCAAAGTTCGACCTGGGACCAAGATCGTTTCATGACTTTATATGATGCTTGCCACTTAAAATTCAATTTCATATATATATATATATATATATATATATATATATATATATATATATATACATATATATATATATATACATATATACATATATACATATATATATATATATATATATATATATATATATATATATATATATATATAAATATATATATATATATATATATATATATATATATATATACATTAGCTAGGTATTTATTCTTAGAGTAATTGCAGTATAAGCATAAAAATCATTGCAACGTTATCTAGAGTTAAGCTTTCATTAGTTTATTTGACATAATAGTGGTTACAGTACAAGGAAGAGTACTGAACATATAAATCAATAATGAATCAAATTGTCATTCATAAATTTAATGTTCTGCAAGGCGCAAAAGTGCATAAAAACTGTGTTAAGGACCTTAAATTTCAAAAAATTCCAACCCCCCCCCCAGACCTCCCGGCAGGGGCATAAAATTTGAGTCTAGCACACTTGCAATTTTCGCCTTAGGCCGGCCCTGACTGCAGCATCTGAAATATCCATAGATATAATTATACTATAAATACCATAGAAATCTTAATCTAGAGTAAGTGATTATATACTTACTCATATTTAAGATTTCTATGGAAATATCCTACGAGATACTAGTGGCGCAATCTAAAAGTCATCTACAGATACTACCAATTCATGTTAGCTCAAATCTGTGGTTGAACTTAGAAACTTCGAAGAAGCCAGTGCCAGCAGCGTGAACAGCTTTCCCTCCCTTTCACTGCTTTCAGTTTCAGTCTGACAGAAGTGACAGACAACTGACACTACGACTACTCCGACACCGAACCGAGTCAATTTGGCGTGAATCCTCTTACTGGTATAAATTCTTTTTCATAGTAATAGTACTATAACTGCTACTAATTAATGAATAAATTTCCTGTCATTCAGCGGATTGTCAAGTGAGTTCTCACCATCTTTTTGATTCTACTAAATAATTTATACAAATAATTATAATCTTAGTGACAAAACTGAGTTTTCAGATTATTCTTTTAAGTATCAACTAGTTGAACAGACGAGTATGGGATTTGTAACATTCTGGAGGCAGATGTAGCTTCATGTAGAGGAATATTCTGCCTGTAAATAATATTTATTTCGTGATTCAGTATTGATTCAGTGAACTGACGTTTGTGAAAACAAAAAAAACGCAACTATGGAAGCAGTACCTCGCTTACCGATGATCAATTTTGATTTGAAGATATCAACTGAAAACGCTTCTTTCAGTCAACAATTGAAACAGGTAAATTAATAGCTAAGCTTGATATTTCATTATTTATCATGAAGTTTCTAACAAAAGTTGGGTTATTTTTAATATAATAAATAAACATATAGTTTATTTTGTTATTCTTCACCCTAATAAAATTTACCAGAATTTTAATTCAAAGTACCAAGATGGATGAGTCTTATTTTAGATTGACATTATATCTTTAAAATTCTTAGGGTGTATTCAGTTTATCTGTAATGCTGATAACCTAGGTGGTTTTCTGCGTTATACAATCTTAACGTATCTCCTTTTATAGAATTTGCAAATTGAATATAGGAAATACATTTTCATAGATACCAACTCTTGCAGGTTTCAGTGTTTGAATAAAATTGCTTATGATATATTAAAATTCAGAAGATTATATTAATGTTCTACTAGAGTATAGTTATGATATTAGAGTAGACAGTCATGAATTAATAATCAAATTGTGCATTGAGGTTTTAAATTTATCAGATACTTGATGAAAATATTTTCTAAGTCTAGCGTTTATGATGAAATGTGTATTGAAATTCAAATATCCAACTCAATTTTTGAAATTCTCATTTCAGGTAAGTTTGCCATTTCTTAATCATATTGAAAACTTTTGATGAACTGCTTATGACATATTGATCTAAAAATTAAAATATTCAGAATATACCTCTGATAAATACCATAAACAACCTGTGCATATATTTTTATGTCTAAATATATCGAAGGTAACACTATTGACTGCATTATACGTACATAAACACTGCATTTTGATGATACTGTCTACCTACAAATAACATGAACTTTCTGCAGTAGAATAGAAGTTTACTGCTATTTTAAATACGAAAGGCTTTCAGAATTAACTGAAACATTTATATCAAAAGTATATAGAAAAATATATTTCAATGTAAACTATTTCTTTGTGGGAAAGTACTATAGTTTTTTTGGGTTAAATACTTAAATGTATTGATATTAAACAGTGATTCGATCATATAATACTAATTTAAGGATAATAAATTATTGACAGACTTTATTAATTGTCTTTTTTTTTATATGACATTCTACATTTCATCAATATAACCTTGATTAAACTATAAAATGAATACTAAGGAGACTAGAAAAAACACTAGCTCTAACACCTTCCCTCATTTGACAGTTTGACTAATCCCATACTATCTCGAAGCTTTTCTAAACGTGGTCTAAATATAGGTTTCGTCAAAGCATCAGCTACTTGCAATGTAGTGGATATCTTCTTGATATCTAGCATCTCATTACACACCATTTCTCGCACGAAGAAGTGTCTCGTTCTAATGTGCTTCGTTCTTCGATGGAATTCTGGATTCTGAGCTAGCTTGATTGCGGCTTCATTATCTACCATCACTGTTGGAATCTGATTTAGTTCGAGGACTTCTTCATAGAGTCTCCTTAACCACACAACTTCTTTTGCGGCTTCGCTCGCAGCAACTATCTCAGCCTCAGTCGTTGATATGGCTACAGAAGGTTGACGTTGACTCATCCAAGATACAGCAGAAGAAGCGTACATGCAGATAACTCCAGTAGTAGAACGACCGGTTGTTAAATCACCAGCATGATCTGCATCGCTAAAGGCTTCCAAAAATCTTCCAGTCCCTGCCACATACTTTAGTCCATAATGTAGGGTTCCTTTAATATATCGGAAAATCCTTTTCACTCTAATAACAGCTTCTTTCGTGGGGTTTTCAAGATCTTGAAGCTATGCCTACTGCATAAGCCAAGTCGGGTCTTGTTCCTGTCATTAGGTATAGAAGAGCACCAACTGCTTCCCTGTATGGAAAATTTTCAGTTGATACTTTTTCGTCTTCCTTCCCTAACTGGATATTTTCCTTTATGATTGGAGTAGAGACAGGTTTGCAGTTTTCCATGTTAAATCTCTCAAGCAGCTTGGTTGCATATCTTACTTGACCAACACATACTGAACCATCTTTCTCTTGATCGATTTCCAATCCCAGAAAATAACTTGCAGTTTTTACAGATATTTTGAATTCTTGTCCTAACGCTTCCAAAAAATGTTTTTCTATTTTCTTGTCATTTGATGCGATAAGACCATCGTCTACGTAGAGTGCCATGAGGAGTAAACTTTTGCCTTCCTTCTTGATGAAAAAACAAGGATCTGCTTCACTTCTTGTAAATCCATATTTTAGGATAAAGTCTACAATCCGCTTGTTCCAGCACCTTGGTGCTTGCTTGAGTCCATACAGGCTTCTTTGAAGACGACACACACGATTAGTGCTATCACTGAAGCCTTCAGGTTGTTTCATAAAGACTTCCTCTTTCAGTTCTCCGTAAAGAAAAGCCGTTGAGACATCAAATTGCGTTAGTTTTAGATTTTCACTTCCAGCAATGCTCAAAAGAGCTCTGATCGTACCAGATTTTGCCACGGGGCTGAAGGTTTGATTATAATCTTCTCCTTTCTTCTGTGAAAATCCTCGAACTACGAGTCTGGCTTTAAATTTATCGATTGAACCATCTCTATTTCTTTTTACTTTGTAGACCCATTTGCACGAAATTGCTTTCTTTCCTTTTGGCAGATCTTCTAGTGACCAAGTTTTGTTTTCTTTCAGAGAATTTATTTCACTCTCCATAGCTTCTAACCAGTCTTGCTTATATTCACTGTTCATTACTTCTTGAAAACTCTGTGGTTCTTGAAAACCTTCTATACTTGCTGCTGCACTCATTACGTAATCGTCTAGTCGTTTTGGTTTGTTGATATTAGTTCTGTTTCTTAAAAGTCTTGATCCTACTTCTTCATCGCTAACATCATCATTTTCTTCTGTGTCGATACCTTCTCTAACATTCTCAATAACAACTTTTTCGCCTTGCTCTTCACCCTCAGAATTCTGTTCTTCTTCAAATTGAGTAAAACGATTGTGGGTTATTGCTGGTTGCGATTGATCTGGTTGATTTTGAGGCAATAATACTAGTTCATTTGAAACTCGTGGTCTTTCTTGAATAATAATATCACGGGAACGTATGAGTCTTCTGGTTTCTCGTGACCAGATACGATATCCCTCATCATTTTCATAACCGACTAAAATACCTCTTGTCGCTTTTCTGTCCATTTTCTTCGTGTTTGCTTTGGGTATATGGGCGTAACATATAGATCCTACGATCCTCAAGTGCTTTAAGCCTGGCTTCTTGTTCATCCAAGCCTCGTACGGACTCTTGTCTACAACACTTGACTTTCCTGATCTATTTAATATGTATACTGCGGTATTAACCATTTCAGCCCATAAACTTTGAGGAAGAGTTTCGACTGATGAATGAAACATGGTCCTTGCTGTTTCAACGATTGTCCGATTGTCACGTTCCGCACAGCCATTTTGTTCTGGAGTGTATGGCATGGTAAGCCTTTGATGTAATCCAAATTCTGCCAGTATATCTTTGATCTGCCGATTGTGAAACTCGCCACCGTTGTCGCTTAGGAATGCCTTTACAACATGACCAATAGTTCTTGCTTCTCTTAATGCAATCTTTAACTTTTCAGGTACCTCCGATTTTTCTTTCAAGAAATAGACAAAACGATATTTGCTGTAATCATCTTTACACAGAACAAAATACTTGAATCCTGATTCTGATTTCTCGAATGGTCCACAAACGTCAGCATGCCATAGTTCTCCTGGTTGCCTAGTTCTCTCTCTTGTACCGAATTTTAACCTGTGTGCTTTACCAAAGATGCATCCTTCACATATCTCGTTGTTCGAAGGAACATTGATATCAAATTCTCTGGATAAAAGGTCTTTTACATGCCTTTTATTTTGATGTCCGAATCTTTCGTGGTAAAGCTGTAGGGTATTCTCATTCGATGTGTTGATATTTACTTCTTTGCCGTTGGTTTGGTTTACATTCTTCACACAAAGCTTGAACAACCCCCCAAAGCGTTGTCTATATCCTGTGATGAAAACTCGTCCATTGATTTTGAATTGACATTGCCAAGTCGTAGATGTGAATTCACTCTCTGGATTCTTATCTTGCGCTGACAGTACGGAAAACAAGTTTTTCTTGATATCTGGGACGTACCAAACATCTGTGAGAGTTACTTCTTCCGTTTTTCTTCCAACAATAGCAGTCAGAGATATTGTGCCCTTTCCTACGGCTTTGATCGAATCACCATTGGCAGTGGTTACAGTGTGTTTCGCCGAAAAATTTTCAAAAGTCTCGAATAGGTCGCTTCTGTTGGTTATGTGGTTTGTTGCGCCATTATCAACAAACCAGCTTTCTCTATCGCATTCAGCTAAAAGAACTAAGCTGTTTTCGACTGATAGCGTCTGCTTTTGCACATCCTTTGAAAATTTTGGTTGTGGTTTTGGTGGTCTACCACCTGACTTCCATTTATCACACTGCTTAACTCGATGTCCATATGATTTACAATAATTACAAAACGGTGCCTTTTTCTGGTATGCTTTCTTGAATCTATGATGTGATTTTTCTGCTGCAAGAACTTCATGACTTTCTTCGTTTTTGTTTTGTAGAGCTTTTTCGTATGCACATAACTGATTCGTCAAGTTTTCAACAGTTCTTTCAGCTTTTGGCATAAGCATCCAGCTCGATTTAAACGAAAAATATGCTTCTGGTAGGGTATTTAAAATTTTACATACCAGTAGTAGGTTCGGAAGATCACACTTGCAGGAATTTCCTCCAGCTAGCTTGTCCTTGGATATTTCCATCTGCAGCTGATTCCAAATGTTCTTGAGTTTTGACATATGTGTAGCTACATCATCTCCATCTTCTCTTTTAAATGAGAAAAACTGAGTACATAAATCATACGTCTTATCCTCAATACTTCCGTCAAACAATCTGTGCAGTTCTAGCCAAACTTCGTAAGCAGTCGTGTATCTCATCACTTTGGTCAACGTTTCTTCGGTAATATTTGTGGTAAGTATGATTAATACGTTTCTATCCACTTTATTGTATTCAGCCACGCTATCTTCATACCGTTTCTTTTCTTCTGCTTTAGCACTTTCAGATAAGTCTTTGGGTAGAACTAATTTTCCTTCCAACAGCTCTATCGCTCCTGAAACGCTCCTTAGCAAAATCATTATGCGGTATTTCCAAGTAATCCAGTTTGACTTGCCTTCTAAAAGTCCGATTTGTACTCGAAATGCATCAAAACTTGCCATATTTTAGGAATTTTGTCTTGATGTCTTCACTCGAATTTTCGGAAATTTTTTTTAACAGCTTTCAAACTCTAAATCAACGGGAAAACAATATTGAATATTAATTAAAGCGTAAGGTCCATAACCTATTGATATTAAACAGTGATTCGATCATATAATACTAATTTAAGGATAATAAATTATTGACAGACTTTATTAATTGTCTTTTTTTATATGACATTCTACATTTCATCAATATAACCTTGATTAAACTATAAAATGAATACTAAGGAGACTAGAAAAAACACTAGCTCTAACAAAATGGTTATACAAAAATTGAAGTAGGTTCAAAGGAACAGAGAAACAGAATAAACCTGGATAAATAAGTCTGGAGATTCACAAGATTTACAGATGAACTGAACTGGAGGCTACATTAATCAGTAAATAAAGAAAACTTGTACAGTATCAAGCTGAAAGGTACAGTTGGGGAACTAACTATGAACATGTTCATGAAGTGAAACTTTTATATTATGTTTTCATCAAGTAACGGTCCCTTATATAAAATTCCCATGGAGTTTTTCAGAGCCAGGTTCCCATGTGTGAAATAGATTGCACAGAAGTGAGTGTGAAATCAGGATTACACAGATGTGCATTAACAAAATTCATCAACTTGGATGAGAATATTTGCTTTTGTCAAAAGTATTGGAGAATTGTTTTGAGACCACTAGGCGCAGTTTTTACACTTTATGTATAAATTTATGTATAAATGTATTATTTATTGTTACTTTCAGTCTTAAAAGTTATAAATACAGAATATGTAATCAGATGCCATAAACATTCAGTGGTCATTTTTGCTCCTGAAAATACTATGTGAACAGTTTGATCAATATATAATTATAGGAAAATTGGATCTTTGAAATTTTTTCAAATACTCTAGCATAATTTGCTAGAGACCTATACCTACAGAGAACGGAAAATGATCAGTACATTACTGCATTCACCAATAGAATAAAATCTGACTCGTATCTTATCAATAAAGAAACAGAAGATAAACACCTAGGGAAATTCGATACCATACCTCATAAACAACTTATTGACACACTTGAGCAGTATGGGGTCCTAGGTATAGTGTTGGAAATTTTTAAGAATTATTTAAGTGATAGGAAACAAATAAATAAAATTAGAAAGGCCAAAAGTTACCCCCTTGAAACTAAGATAGATATCCCGCAGGGAACGGTACTTTGCCCACTCATTTTTATTACTTACATCAATTCAATGCTAAACCTAAACATGAATGGTGAATCTATCTCTTATGCAGATGACACAGTTCTGCTTTCCAAAGGAATAATATGGGAAAACGTTAAAAGGGAGGTGTCTCATGGATTCCATGTGGTAAAATGTTGGCTTGACAAAAATAAACTAACTCTAAATTCTGATAAAGCATTCTATATCGCCTTTTCAATGACATGCAGGGAGACCACAATTTATTTCTATTACAATAAATAATCTTATAATGAAAGAAACTAATTCCATAAAATATTTGATAAAAATCTAAAGTGGAAAATCCTATTAAAGACTTAACTAACAAGGTAAGAAGGCTGATTCATAAATTTTATATAATAGGCATAATTTTAAAATGACATGCAGGGAGACCACAATTTATTTCTATTACAATAAATAATCTTATAATGAAAGAAACTAATTCCATAAAATATTTGATAAAAATCTAAAGTGGAAAATCCTATTAAAGACTTAACTAACAAGGTAAGAAGACTGATTCATAAATTTTATATAATAGGCATAATTTTAATAAAAAACCTTCTTTTGCAAATCTACAAGTCCCTAGTCGAATCACTCCTAAATTATGGAATCATGGTGTGGGGGGGGGGGTTCCTGTGACAATGCATTGACTCGAATAAATGTGGTACAAAACTATATGCTAAGGATAATATTATTCAAAAATAGACTATATTCCACAAATTGTCGCTATAATGAGTCGATTCTGAATGTTCGTTGACTATACTATCTTATTAGCTGCATCTTCTGCTTTAAATTTGCAAACAAATATTTTGTGAATCATCGCTACCAAACCAGATAGTACACAATCAAACATATGGTGGTACCGTTAAGAAAATATGATGGAAACCAGATATTTGTTACAAATCTTGCATCAAAAATTTATAACATCCTACCAAATGAAATTAGAGTGATAACTAAATACAAACAGTTTGTTAATAAATGCAGATACTTTATTCACATAAATAGTGACCATATACATGAGATGCTTTGAGAAATTTACTTCATTAATTTTACACTCTCCTTTGTTGTTGTTGGTGTTGCTACCATTTGTTATTTATTTTTTTGTTTGTTTTTTTGTGTAACAGTGATCTGCACACATCGATACTTAATACTGCATGTTTATTCCTTTTCAGACCAGTATATATTTTGTATTTGCACACACAGGTGTTAACTCACCTTCTGAAGTGTATTTTGGAAAATTTATTGAATACCTAAATTATCTTCACTTTTTAATGTTGCAATCGACATTTATGTGTTTTCAAAATTTAAATTTCAATATTAACATTATATATACGTATTATATCTTGTTAATGTGTATCATATTTTTATACAAACTGTATTATTTCATTGTAATATTGTACCTCTGTTTGTTAAATATAGCACCTCCAAAGTAGAAGGATTTATAGACATAGTAGTGTATTTCGAAGAATTAAATATGACTAAAGGAAGTAACTTTAACTACAAAAACCTGATTATTTTCAAAATATGTATAAAAATATTCAACCAACGTATTGCATTGTATATAGTTGAGTATACCACATAATTCTGTATTCATCCTTGCTATCATACCAGTGGAATTAAAGAATATAATTAATTAAAATATAAAAAAAAATACTTTGGTTAATTCACACTATGGCTTCAGAACAATTCCTTTATACTTGTGGACCCAAATATTTTCGATTACCTATATCAAATATCAATATTATTTGGACACGAATTTAAAAATTTTTATTTCGTTTTCTTCAGCGATAAATTTTCAAACTCATATTTCTGATGTAAGTTCACAGTCTGAGTTCTCATTTTATGAATTTCTTTCGTTTACATGGGGGAACGAGTCAAGCTTCGTGACGTCGCATGTATAAATCTAAAGTATTGAAACTTCGACTGCAACTGCAAAAATGGCAACGTGGAGGTCCCACAATTGTGACCACCTGTGTCAAGGAAGGGGGGCTCCAAAAATAATTCGCGTGACTTAATTTATGGATGCCCCATAATGTTAATACTTTCCATAAGTATATATGAGTTGACCTATTCTTTCCAGGTTGTCGCTTCTTTTTTCCTGCACTCAATAATATACCAAATATTATGAACACTTGACGGTAATAATATGTTTCGGAGAAATCTCAATTTTGTTTGAACACGTTATTTTTCAGAACCAAGAAGTCCCATTGTGCCAATAATAGCCCATATGGTTGATATATCTTTCCAGGTTGGTTTTTGCCATCTCTTTTCCATATCTTGAAATGTCTCAATTCAGGAACTTGTTCTTGTTCTTCAATTAGTTCTTCTGTAGTCCATCCTAAAATCAATAGTGGTTCCCCTAACTTTAATATTACCGTCCTCCTTTCTAACCTTTTGTACAGTGACGACACTCTTCTCTGCAAGATCGTCTAGATAAAGTGTTATTGTATACATATTTTCCAGTTGAATAACACTGGCATATGAAGGAAACTATTTTCCATCCTCCAATTTTTCTTAATCTATCTGTTAAATTTGAACTATGCATTTTGTCTTCCTAAACTTGTGTGCTCTGTAGGTTGTTTAAATACCATGCCATTCTCTTAGTTTTAAGAAATCTCATAAGTCATTCATGTTGTAGGATTTGTTATTTTTATTTATAATAATAATAATAGATCTTCATTGAAATAGGATCTCCTAATATAAAAACAAGCTATATAAAATATAAAGCAAAAAAGGTATGTGGTACATATTGAAATGATTCAAAAGACATGACAAACATTCGATGAACACATTATAAAGTTAATCATAACATAAGCATAACAATATTTCAAAACGAAAATTGCAGCTTTAGTTAATAAACACATAATAAATATCACATCTGTACATTTGAAACAACTTTCTCCAGTTCGTTTTTGAAAATGTTCAAAGATGGGCTATTTTTAATTACATTTGGTAATTTGTTGAACTGATCAAAACCCCTGAAAAACAAAGAGTTCATGGTTTTTTCGTAATGTGTTCTGTTTATATATAAATTATTGTTATTACAAGTGAAATGATGGTGAATATCATGATGGAAGATAATATACTGTTTGAAATAAGATGGTCCTAAATTGTTCAATATTTTGTATACGAATATCATTGTCAAATAAAAAAATCTCTGGGAAACAGATTGCAAATTTAAAACATTGAGCATAATAGCAATAGGATTACACCTCAAAATGATCCACATACTACGATTCTGAAGTTTTTGTAGTTGAGACGTTTATTCAGATTGAATAGATATAGGATGGAGGAACAGTGGTCAAAGTGTGGCTGAACAATAGACTTGTAAACTGTGATCCATGACTCATTTGAAATAATTACTGGCAATTCTAGAAAAAAAAAATTCATTGAAATTTTTTTATGAATAAAGTCAAAATGTTGAGATTAAAATTAAATAAATGCATAGACATTTCTAGGTTCTCATCACTACATGCCAATAGTGTATCATCCGCAAAAAAGTTATAAATTCACAATCAGCGAACAATGGCATATCATTTAAATATAGAATGAATAGAAGGGGACCCAGAACACTACCCTGTTATTTTCTGTTAGTCAAATAATTAGATAACCAATACTGTGCCCTCAATACTATATCCATTCAATTTCGCCAGCAATATAGATCTAACAATGGTTTCAAATACTCTCCTGACATCACGGAGCACAACAAACTTATTAGTATCTAGTTCAGTTTTCAATTTATTTAGGGATAGTTGTCCTGATGACTCACACAAGTGCATTTGGCGAAATCAAGATTGGTTGTTAATTAAAATGTCGTTTTTTAATAGACGTACAACATATTCCATTAGTTGATCATATATTGCTGTTTCAAGTACCTTCTCAATCGGAGGTAAAGTGTTGATTGGTCTGAATTCGTTAGCTTTACTAGTAAGAGGAGTTTTAGTTATCGGAACAATAGTACTACTTTTCATCCTCTCAGGTATTTGACCAGTTTCAAGAGAGGTATTGATAAGGTGCAATATAACGTGCCCGATAGCCTCAAAAACTTGTTTCAACATTTTGGAGTTGAGGATTTCATGTATACTGCACTTATTATCCAATGAAAGTATAATTTTACGTAGGTCGGCCAATGAAAGCAATCTGAACTCTGAGAAAGCCATGTATAAATTACAGTTTTTATTGCACCATGACTCGGTATAGTTGATACTCTCAACCATTTCACTTATGCTTTCTACAAAATAACTGTTGAAATTATCTGATATTTCAAAATAATCTCTTAGTAATATAAGTTCGCCAGTTTTATCGAACTGTATACAATTTGGAAAGTCAATTTCGTCACCCCGAACTAGTTTTTTCGAAAGTTTTCCACATTTGTTCATTGTTATTTCTACAGCGATCAATTTTTTCAAAATAATATTGATCTTTTTTTTCAATACATCGACAGCATAATTTCTAAATTTCTTGAATGTTTCTCGGCTATTTTGTTTTTCTGTATTTGAACATCTTCTGAAAACTCTGTATGCCTGATTACGATTTTTAATTTTACAGTGAACTTCTTTATCACACCATGGCAAATGACTGTTAAGACTACAATTTTGTATGGGAGAAATATCATCAATAACTGCTTCACAAATATTCACTCTTGATAAATAATTTCTACATTAGTAGAATTCAGAGACCATTCACAAGATATTAAGTTCATTTTTATTAAGTCCAAATTATTTTCACTGAAGTTTATAGTATATTTTCTTATCATTTGATTACCTTTATTATGAAAGTTAGTGAAAATAACAGTGATTGTTGAGTGGTCTGTTATTATTGGATATAAGTGCACAGAGGCTTGACATCTATTCTTGTTCGTTAAGACATAATCTATAAGTGTTGCGCTGTGATTAGTAACTCTAGTAGGTTCTTTGATTATTTGCGAGATACTATACGTGTTGAGGAGGTTTTTCAATCTAGAAACATAAAAACTATCATCAGAGTAGTTCCGATTGAAGTCACCTGCCAAACCTGCCAAAATAAAATGATGCCCTGTGCAAAAAAAAACCATCACAGACATCTTCAAAGTCATCCAAAAACCTTGCATCAGATCCTGAGGGTGAGTGATAAAGACATCCGACTAAAATAGGGAGCTTGAGTTTAATCTTCAAAATTTTGCACCAGTAATTTCCCTCGAGTATCTATGTTCTATAGGCAGAGTACTCAATGTCATTTTTAATGTATATTCAGACACTACCTGTATGTCGACTTTTTGAGTCACAGCGTACTATATTGTAATTGGGGATTTTTAGATCACTTTCAATATGATTGTTTATTCTTGATTCACTCAGTAATATAATTTTTGGGTTGTAGCAGACTAGAATTTCTTGTAGTTGATCATTGTTTTTAAGAAGACTTTGAATATTTAGTATATAATGTTTGTATTTAACTGTATACTAGAATTATTTTTTAATTTTTTGAAGAATTATTTAAAGTTTTGTTGACAATCACGAGTTTATTATTTATATATCTAATTGTTTTTGAGTTATCACCGTTTTGTTGACAATGACGAGTTTATTATTTATATATATATATATATATATAATTGTTTTTGAGTTATCACCGTTTTCAATCAGGGTTTTACCCCTTGGTAGTAATCACGCTAGTCCTGTGTATCACTGTGTTGTATAACACTTTTGTGTTGACACATTCACATGTGTCAGATGTGTTGAAACAGTAGAATGATATGCAATGACACTCGACACTTCATGAAAGCGAGGTGCGTGAAACGTATGGTCTGTTTCAGAAATTACGCGACTGTACATTTAGCACTAGAGATGTGTTGTATCATGAGTAATAGGCAACCCACATTACATAAAACTCTTGTTTTTATAGTAAATATGTACGTAATATGAGCCGCGCTAGTCGAGCCTCAGGATTGTTGGCGCAGAGGATTATTTAATTTATTAATATTACGAATAATTTATGCATCTCTATCTTAAAAATTTAAACTATTCTATGTTATTAAGATTATAGCTTAAAAAAATAACTTGAGATACTTTTTCAGTCTTTAAACTCTCTCGTTTTTCATTAATAATTTGGCCAGCTTTGGAAAATATCCTTTCAGATGGTACAGATGTTGCCATAATACAAAGTCTGGTCTTCATAATTTGATATAATTTAGGATATATGTGCCTTCTTTGATGCCACCAGGCTAGAGGATCCTGGCACAAGCCGGAAGCATTCTTGCGAGGTAAAATGGGTTCATCTATATACTGATTCACTTCAACAATAGCTGAAGTCATTGGGTTAGTGGGTTTTGAATGTTGCTGGACTTCCTTGTCAAATTCCATCCAGAGGTCTTTTAATGGATCATTATTTTGTGGGTCAATATCAAGTTTTTCATTTTCAGAATCGTTTTCTTGATGATTTTCTGCAGTTTCCTTACTATCTAGATCCGTTAATTTGGCGTTGGCCACTTTTGTGAATAAATTTTGTACGGCATTTTCATATTTTTTGTCATCAATAAATCCAAATTCTTTGAACCTTGGATCTAATATAGTAGCTTCAGCGATTAACTGATTGTCTTCGATATCCTGAAACCGATTTTTCAATTGGTATTGCAGTGTTTTGATCATATTTTCAATTTCAGGCATAACGGTATTTAAATCAAAAGTATTTAAATGTCTAACGATTTGTTTGTAATAAAAAATAATTTTTGAAGCACTAACATTTTGTTCTGAACTTATAGTGGTTGTTACTGCATTGAAAATTTCAAGCACTTTCATTGATGCTCAGCCATAATCCACTCTTTATTCTGCAAAGTAGAAATGGTCTCAGATTCAGGTTTCTACGGAATGTATTTAAAATTGCTAAGGTCGAAATTAAGGCGTTTTCATTTTCAAAACCCTTTGAATCATGTCAAATGTTGAATTCCAACGAGTAACTACATCGTTTTTCAATTTTAATGGAGGCAGGTCCATTCGCTCCGCTGTCGCTTTCAGTTCAGAATAGGCAAAGGAACTTCGTCGGAAATAACGTACTATGCTTTTTATATTATCTAAAACAGGTGTCATTTCTTTTAAGCCTGACTGAGTTATTAAATTTAGTAAATGTGCAAAACAGCCCCAAAACTTCCATCCGCCAATTCGAACTGCTGCTTTCATATTAGCTGCATTATCAGAAACTATTGCTGCTATTTTATTATCTAAATTCCACTCATGGATGGTGTCTTTAAGTTTGTTACAAATGTTTTATCCGGTGTGTCTTTCTCTGTAGGAAATATATTCTAATAAATCTGACGATAAATAAGTTTTATTATCTTCTTCAACGATGTAATGGGCAGTAACACTGTAGAAACTATCATTTGATCTTGAAGTCCAACCATCAGTCGTCAGGCATACTGCAAATGCTCTTTCTAAACGAATTCTCACAATATCTGCTGTTTGATTATACATTGCTGGAATTAGTTAGTTAGTAGTCTTACGAGTGGGAATTTTATAGTTCGGATTTAATAAGAAGAGTACCTAGTTTTCTGAATTATCTGTCTTCTACTATACGAAACGGATGATATTCTTTGGTTATCATGGATACTAATTCTCTGTCTATTTCTTTTTGTTTCGTAATGGGCAGTGGACTTCGGAAATAGTTGGAAATTGGTTGATTTTTGTTTTTAACTTCTCTGTTTATTTCGGCTGTGGATGTTGACGGCTTAGGTTGAGGAGCCTCTTGGGATGTAGATGGGGATGGTAGTGATGGTACTAGTACTGGTTTAGTATTATTCAGTTCAATTAGCTGTTCTATTGTTTGTCTGCTCATTTTTTGAAAGGGATGTTTGGTATTCATGTGTCTAATTAATGAAAATGTAGAATTATTTTTAAATGATAGAATTTGTCTACAATATAAACATTTCACTTTTCCCTCAGACACTTCGGAAAAATGATTCCAAACTTCGCTTTTCTTGGGAGCCATTTTATCACTGAACCAATTAATTTATATTCCCAACACAATGAATTTTCACAAATATATTCACATAACAAAGAAATTGGAAATTCACGAATCTCAGACTAACCCGATATGCGATATTTTAGAATCAGGAATTCTTTTTACTGATATCCGGAAATCACGACTCACGACTAACCATTGCTATTGCAACTAAAGGCCGTTTGAAAAATTATTACTGTGAACAAATACATTCTGTAATTCTGCATAAATTGATTTATTATTATGCTTCGCTTTGTGTCATATTTATGCCGACTCTGATACCCAGCACTGACCAGAGTCAACAAAAATTTGATGTTGAAGCGTTCAGTTGCAGTTTCAAGAGTGCCAGATTTGTTTTTAATACATGTAGGCAACTCATGACTCGCAACTGCGTCGTGACACAATTGTGCTGACACACTAAGTTGTGTTAGTGTCATTGTTTCAACACCCAATATTTCACTGTGTTACCCAGGCCTAAATCACGCTGAGCTCTAGTCTGGCCGCTAAAGATTTTAATACTTGGAACTGTTATGAGTTGCTTATTTTTGAGAACATATTTTGCATCGTCAGGCGATTGTAGTACCACTTTGATAGGTCGGGTTCTGTGTGCTTTCCCTGATCGGAGCAGTTTCAAATTGTTGTTATTTACATTAAAATTTTCAAGAACGTTTTCAACGGCATCAGTATCTTGTGAGATTCTTTCAGCCTGAGTCTTTGATTGCAAATCATTAATGTCCAACACGATGAGGTTTGATGCATGATTTCGACGTTCAAGCATTTCATAAATCACATCTTCCCTATCCATTTCACCAACGTTATTCTGAGGTAAAGGTGGCTTAGCCATTGTCATTGCTTCAACTTTATTTATCAGGTCGGAAATAGCTTTTATAAGAGCTGGGACTTGACGAAGACCGGACGTACATTCTTCACAGAGAAACTGTAGTGATCTCTTTTTCAACTGCATACATTTCAATTCGCTAGGGCATAATTAAGAGCAAACTGAGTTGGTATGAATAGGTCTCCTACATGAGTCACATTCAAAATATGATTCAGTTTCATCAAATTCCACTTTGCATTTGAAAAACCTGGTTGCTATGGTAAAAGTGCAGAGGAATCGCCCAAAGAAAAAAACTACATATAAAATACAAACAAATATTTGATACACAGGTAAGGAGATCTTGCCTTTTTGTTGAAAAGGTGTTTCTGTTATTTTCTATAACATGTCACTCAAATGGGAATCTATTTGCAGTCTTTTAAGTTTGCTGCATTACCTCTGAAGAATAATACCAGCTCTACTACCTTTACTTGATCTGTCCAACAGTAGGCATTAGCTACTGCTAAATTATTTAGTTAATTTGCCAGGAAAATTCCTTACCTAGAAGAATTTTTACGAACAGGAGCTACACTTCCCAGTACATTTGGTTTTGTTTTACGAGACTAGATAAACGTTTTGCTAGTTGATGTAATTGCCCTTCTGGATCTTTTATTGCATGAGTTAATTGGTTGAATGTGATTAAACGTTTATGTTTTATATGATTTGTACACATAATAATAACGTAATTACAAAGTCCCTATTTGTTCAGTCAATAAATTCTAATGTTAATAACTTATTTATTGCATATAATTTGGACCTTGGTGTACTTCAAGTCGATTTATATATATATATATATATATATATATATATATATATATAATATATACATATATATATATATATATATATATATATATATATATATATATCTATATATATATATATATATATATATATATATATAATATATACTATATATATATATATATATATATATATATATATACATATATATATATATATATACATATACACATAAAGTATAAACTTTATAAATAAAAAACACTTGGCTTATGTTTCACTATATAAAAATTTTTAGATACTGTATTTAGCAGTAACGAATAGTCGACATGTTTCGAGTTATAAACTCATTATCAAGACTGACTACAGGAGAGTATTTTATAAAACAGACAGAAGCAAAGGTGATACCTGAAAATCAATTTGTTCGTTTACAAGGGGTAATTGACTATTATGGGCGGAACAACAAGGCACTTTGTTACCTGAATGTTGGGGTTTGTTGAAATCCAGGAAATGATTAAATTTTATACAATGTTCGGAGAAGCCAGTGGGATTTTTATTTTGTAAAATTGACTTTTTATGTTCTTCAACACGAATGTTTATATTCCTTTTGCGACGAATGTACTGCTTTCTATAATGGACAAATAGGAAGGAATATATATGGAATAATATTCTGGGGCTACAACCCTCATACTAATTCCCTATTTATTACTCAAAAATTGACGTTGAGGTCGATGTTAAGACTACCTTTTCGGGAATCGTGTAGAGGTCTATTTAAAAACCATAATATTTTGACCGTACCTGGCTTGTTTGTTTTTAGATCTTTGCTATTCATTTATAAACATAAAGAACTGTTTAAAACAATGGTTAATAATAACAATTTACACATTTATTAAATGAAATAACGCATGACGCACGTTTCGGTGAAACTTCACCTTCTTCAGATGTTAAAGGCAAACTAACTATGTTTCTCCGTTATATCGAAAACAAGAAATAAAGAGTTGACAAATTGTGTAGAAATGGTAAATAGAAGGATGGTTACAAATAGTTATTAGAATAGGAAAAACCAATTCTGAACTGCAAGTCAGGTAGTTCGGTAATTTTGAAAATATTGAGAAGGGGGCTTGATGTACCATCGATTTGGCTATTCAATAGGAGACCGGAATGCTTGTATTCATTTATCTGTATTGATTCTAAAAAATTAAGTTTAATTCTCTTACTTTCAGCATTTAATATTTTAAAATCAAACTTGAATGTGATTTTCTTGGATTAAATGGTTTGCATAATGTGAATCCGACTTTTGATTAACAAAGCTACGCTGAAATTCTAGTTTGAAAACTTCTGAAAGTTCGACCAATGTAAAACAAATCACAATCACCACAATTTTATAAACTCCTGATTTTTTATCTTCATGAACTTTGGATTTATTATTTTTTTAATAAATAAGAGTGATTTAAGTTTTCAACTTGAATTTCCGATGAAAGTGAGGCTGTTATATTTGATATTATTTTTAGTAAGGGAGTACACCTGGCTAATCGCATTTTTGAACAACTTTTTATCTATCATATTGTCTATTATTATGGGATCATAATTATTATTTACGGAAATTTGTTCAATTATATTTTTCTCGATGTTAAAATTTGCGTTTGAAAGTGGAATATTTACTGAACGATGTACCATACTATTGAAAGCTGCCATTTTATGTTGGTATGGATGTAGAGAAGTACTATGTATGACGCTATCAGTGTGTGATGGTTTGCGAAAAATTGAAAAATTCTGTTTGTTATCTACTTTTGTTATTTTCAAATCCAAATAGTCAATTGAGTTATCTTTTTCCATCTCTAAAGTGAATTTTATATTAGGGTGTAAAGTGTTAATGAATGTTTGAAAGCAGTCAAGTTGCCTAAGAGTACCAGTGAAACAACAAATAATATCATCCACATATCTAAACCAATAAACGAATTGCCGACTAACAGGATGACTATGAATTAACTGTTCCAAATTATCCATGAATAATTCAGCCAACAAAGGGCTCAGAGGGTTTCCCATAATTAAGCTTTGAGTACTGCTATAAATCTTATAATTGAAACTAAAATAATTATATTCCAGACAATTCCAAAAGCGACAATATATCTGATTTTATGAAATGATTAACAAGATTTCTACCAAGGAACTTTTCTATTAGGGTTAAAGGAACCTTGGGTGGTATACTTGGAAAAAGATAAACTATATCCCAGGACATCAATTTAGAATTAAGTGGCAATTGAATATTTTCAATTTCATTGACTAAATCGTAAGAGTTTTTGATTGAGAATTTAGGCTGAAATATACAATAGCTCTGAATTATTTCTATTAGAAAATGCTACAAAAACACTGAAGGTGCTGTAGTGAATGATACTACTGGTCTGATTGAATAGCCTAGTTTGTGTAATTTAATTAAAGAGTAAAATTGTGATACCAAAGGATTCGAAACAATGAGTTTATACTTGTCTTTATTTTGTATAAGAATATTAATGTTATCGATGGCTGATTTTAAATTTTTCTGAAATTTACTGGCTGGATCATATTTTAGTAACTTATAGTTACCAGAGTTCAAAAATTTTTGAAGTTTTACGTAAATAATCACAATTATTCAAAGGGCTAACTGTATTACTTTTGTCAGCTTTGGTGAAAATGATATCGTTAGAGAGTGTTTTTTGTTTGATTGATTTTACAATGGACTTTTCTGATAAATTGGCGTTGTATTTGTTAAATTTATTTTTAATGATATTAAAAGCTTAGTGTTTGACAAGTTATTAGGCAAATTTCTAACATCCATTTCAGTATCTACGCCGAGTTGTTCGAAGTGACGTGTTGAATGAGTTTATTGTATATTGTATTTGAATATGTGAATTTATTTTTGCAATAAATTCACTTCCTTACTATCGAAATTAGTATTAGATATATTTTTTCTGATACCGGTTTGCTACCACGAAGGTAATTTAATTTTAATTGCTGTTTGGTGAATTTTTTATGAATAATATTGTTAACTGAAAATCGAGTTTGTGAATCAAACAAATCAAATTCTACATTATGCAATCTATAAAGCAGTTCAGAATGGATTACCTTGATATAAATATTGTAGATGTCACGTTTCTTGAAGAGGATCTTCTGTTCTTCTTTCAGCCATCTTAGTTTACCCTCTTCAATTGCTTTGTCGGCTGGAATGCCTCGATTATTGGTTCTTAAACACTTGTATTTCGGGAATACATTGTATTTTCGGCACATGGAGAAGAAGTACAGATTCTGATTCGAGATTGCACATTTGAGTAGTAGTTTGAAATACCACAGGGCCAAAAAGCTAGTAGTTGCTAATAATAATTTCAAATATACATTAAAAAAATACTTTTTTTGTCGATACATGGTGTAAATTAATAAACATATTGAAACAATGGTTAATAATAACAATTCATACATTTATTAAATGAAATAACGCATGACGCACGATTCGGTGAAACTTCACCTTCTTCAGATGCTAAAGGCAAACTAACTGGTTTCTCCTATACTAATAATTATTTGTAACCATCCTTCTATTTACCCTTTCTACACAATTTGTCAACTCTTTATTTCTTGTTTTCGATATAACGGAGAAACAGTTGGTTTGCCTTTAGCATCTGAAGAAGGTGAAGTTTCACCGAAACTTGCGTCATGCGTTATTTCATTTAATAAATGTGTAAATTGTTATTATTAACCTTTATTTTAATATGTTTATTAATTTACACCATGTATCGGCCCAATCAATCCAAAATAAAGAACTATTTTCTGGCTTCAAGAATCTGAATAACACACAACAAATGATTCCTTATCAACTGCCAAAGCTATCACTCACACTTACTCAAAAAGGCACAATGTACATTTGTATGAAATTATATAATGCTCTCCCAAAACATTTCTGGGCTATTTCTGGAGTATTGATGGCGTGAGTCTCTATGTAACATTTGGAATATATAAGAAGGCTAGTGGCGAACCACAAGTCAGTTCCTATGACACTGTTGTGAAATAAAATAGTGCGTACCTCCTTAAAACGTGTTTGTGCGTGTTTAATTTTAAGACATCTTTGTAACAGTATTTTGATTGGAATTGTTGCTTTTGTGTGTGATTTAGTAGTATGGAAAAGAAGCGAAAAATTGATAGTGAATGCAGAAAATTCAAAGATCAGTGGAACATTCAGTATTTCGTAATTGAGTCCAGTAACAAGGCGCTATGTTTGATTTGCAATGAAAGCATAGCCGTTCTCAAGGAATATAACATTAAACGTCATTATGAAACAAAACATATTCAAAATTACTCAAAATATACAGGAAGTTTGCGGACAGAAAAATTCGAAACTATGAAGCGCGGATTGAAATCGCAGCAATCTTCATTTACAAAACTCAAAACTGAACAAGAGGCTGCAACTCGTTCCAGCTTTCGTGTGGCTCTTGAAATTGCAAAACGTAGAAAACCGATTCACCGATTGAGAAATGATCAAAGAATGCAGTAGCCGAAGAAATGTGCCCTGAAAAGGTAAATTTATTTAAAACTGTCAGTATGTCAGCAAACACTGGCTCGAAGGGTAGAAAACATCGCTGAAAATATATCCTCTCAACTGTTCGACAAAAATGGACATGTTGAGTGGTTTTCTTTGGCCTTGGATGAGTCAACGGATGTGTCAGATACTGCTCAGGTGTTAATTTATATTCGAGGAGTAGATAAAAGCTATGAAGTGCATGAAGAACTTGATATGTATAGTATTCATGGCACAACTACTGGTACAGATATTTTTAAAGGAGTTGAAATGGCCATTAATCAAAAGAACCTTCGATCGAAAAACTTGAAATGTATTACAACTGATGGAGGCAAAAACATGAGTGGGAAAGATAAAGGAGTGGTCGCTCTTGTGTCAAAGGCTGTAGAAAATGACGGTGGTTCAAAACCACCATTACATTGTATCATTCATCAACAGTCTTTGTGCGGAAAATGTTTGGATATGTCTGAAGTTCTGATTCCAGTCATATCAACTGTTAATTTTATCAGATCTTTTGGGCAGAATCACCGACAATTCCGACAATTTATTGAAGAGATTGGAGAAAATGACTTACCTTATCATACTGCCGTACGTTGGCTTAGTTGTGGAAAAGTCCTTCAGCGCTTTTTTGAACTTCGAGCAGTGATCGAAATTTTTTTGAATGAAAAGCATCGCTCTCTTACTGAATTACAAAACAACGCATGGCTGTGGAAGTTAGCATTCTATGTTGATTTGACAAAACATGTGAACGAGCTGAATTTGAGATTGCAAGGAGAAAAACAGCATCTTCCTGATTCATACACTAATATCAAATCATTCCGGAAGAAATTGATACTGTTTCAATCACAACTACGAAGTAAATGTTTTTCACATTTTAAAACATGTGAAATATTCAGCCACACCACTGAGACTGAGTTTCCTATCGATTTTGCAATCGAAACTTTTAGTGCTTTGAAAATAAATTTTGATACTCGTTTCTCGGACTTTGATGCCATTGCGATTCAAATTAAGATTTTTCATAACCCTTTTGATACTGACATTGAAACCCTAGCCCCGGAACTTCAAATGGAAATGATTGATCTACAGTGCAGTGATATAATTAAGAACAAATATCAAAACTCATCTTTGTTGAAATTTTACAACAGTCTTCTACTGACACAATTTTATAATTTGCATAAATTTGCTCGTGGGCTGTTTTCTGCTTTTAGTACTACTTATTTGTGTGAGAAGACCTTCTCCAAAATGAAGTACACAAAAAATGTTTACAGATCTAAATTAACTGATGAGCATCTTAAATCTCTTTTAATAATTGGTACAAGTAAAATTAGTCCACAACTACAAACTATTGTCAGTGGAAAATCTCCATTACATAAATCTCATTAGTATTTCATATGTCATTATGCTTGTTATAAGTTATGTTTTTATTTAAAATGTATAAAATGTTAGTTGGATTAATTTCAATAATTTGTTAGTTATTATATACTGAAGTTAAATTTTCTGCATATTATACATGTCTAGGCAATAGGCCTACAACAATGTTATGAGTAGTTAGCCCATGATCATATCAATGTAGATGTCAACATAAAATTAGAATACTTCAGTAAACTAAATTTAATTTGCTATAAAAAATATGTTTTCTAAAAGGAGTTTTCAAGTATGCTAGCTCTCCGCGGGCCGGACAAAATCTGTCCGCGGGCCGGATGTGGCCCTCGGGCCGTAGTTTGGAGACCCCTGGTCTGAATGAATATTATAATTACTGTTCCATTCAGCATTACATTGAGCTGTGGTTTCATCTGACATGTTTCAATTTTATCATTTGTACCTGATCTATCTTTGAAATAAATATATATATATATATATATATATATATATATATATATATATATATATATATATATATATATATATATATATATATATATATATATATATATTTGAATTATTCTCTTTCCTTAGGAGTAACACTCCATTTAAGTTACAAAACTTTTGAAAGATTGAAACTAATTTGGCTTTAATGAATTTTCAAAAAATCGAAAATTCAAAAAACTATTTCATTCAATTTTTTGCTGTTTTTACCGTCTTCAATTACTTATTACATGCTATCCAGTCCAATATCAACAGTCAGGTCTGCTAGTATTACATGTTAAGGGAAACCGCAGAAACTCTTACTCACATAATGTACAAAATAGGTTATTATTTGATTTAAGGATGAATTTATGGAACTGAAAATCAAAAAAAGAAGAGTATGCAGTCTAAAAGCAGCAGCCAGGTCTGCTGATATTATATGGAATGAGAAACCACAAAACCCCTTACCCACGTATAACATACGAAACAGGTTCTTAATTATTTGATTTGAGGATTGGTCTTTGAAAGGACATTACATGTTCAAAATTATACCCATTCTAGAAAATTTGAATGTTGTGTATGTGATTCATGGTTGCTTGGATATTCTGAAGATGTGAATTGCGTTGAAACAGTTAAATCTGCATTTTAAGTTGGTCTACTAGAGAAATGGTTGGTTAGTTGATTGGATGTTATCGAAGAATTTGGGTTGCTTGAGTTTGTTGGATTCATGTTGTTTATTCGATAAATTAAATCTTTATATATAGTACTTAAATGTTATACATCAATCATTTATTGTATATGAAACATTTCATAAATTCCTCCGTCAATCAAATAATTAAGCACCTATTTTTGACATAATGTGGGTTATAATTTCTATGGTTACCCTTACATTCTAATGCTCGCAGTCCTGAATGCTGATATTGAACTGTATGGCACGTAATTAGTAACTGAAGATGGCTACAGCCGAAAATATATATTTGAATATTCATATAATTATATTTTTTTCCATCTCATTCTTTTTCAGTATATTTCACAATTTTATGGTGAGGATCCTGAATCATACATCAATGAGATTCATAACTTAGAGAGCATAAGAGGAGGTGCAGTTCGCCCTAGCATTGACGTGGAAGGAATTCAGCTTTTGAAGAAATATTACTGCCAACTGCATTTTCTCAAGTCGCGATTTCCTATGGAAGAGCTGCAGCCAGCTGCAGTGTATTTCTCATGGTATGTGCCATGTTTTTTGAAAATAATGAGGTTTTTCAAGAGTATCGATTTACAAAAATTCCTTCCAGAAGGAATGGCAAATTTTATCTACATTTATCAACTTCATTGTCATTTTTAGAACAAGTTTGGAAATGGTAGATTTAATAACTTCATCGTGAAAACTGAAAGGAAAACCTTTCAAAATACTTTACAAAGGGGTTACATTTTCTGAGCTCTCTGTTCAAGTTTCAAATGAAACTTCTTTCAGACATAACATAAGTTTTTCCGATTTTGGTCCAGCGGACATTAGCCAACAAATTGCGCTTTTCAATACATGGTCTCAACTTGATGTTACTGATGAAGAACGCTTCAATAAATTTGTAAACTAAATTCAAATAGCACTAACTCATTTTATTCAAATGGAAACCCCTATTTTCTCTACAGGGATCGTTAGACTATTAAATTCATGAAAGAATTTCTATAATAACATATATGCCTATCGTGAAGCGTTTTTGCGTAAACTTATGGGTTTATTCAATTTATTATTACCAGTAGGTGGCCAGTTGCTATGGCGACTGATACAAATTCGATTACTTCTATTTAGCTTTATTGTTGAAGAATTCTAGTAGTAGGGGTATTTTGGGATTTACTCAAACGCGGCAGAATAACATATTGGGGAAAACCTTGCACCCTGTTAAGTATCCCCACCATACATGAACCTTTAATATGGGGGCGTTTGTCTAGGGCAGCCGACCAGATTAGTAAAAAAAAAATCGATCGTTCGACAAACTCGAGCTCGTCAGATTAAGGCAAGGTGAGTTAATTACATGCAAAAGAGTATGCATGTCACTAATCTGACGATTTGCACGTTGCATAAGGAAATAGGAGACTAAAAAAGTTACAAAAAGAAAACTTCACCTTGACATTCTCGAGCACGGTTAAATTTTTATTTTTATTTTGAAGGAAATGTCACGATTTTTTCTTGCATTTTTGAATATCGGCGATGAGTTTTGGTCTCGTACGGTCACCCCCACCATGCAAACCGGCAGATTAACTTACCTGCGTTATCAGAGACTATTTTTTTCGCCATTTTATTCGGCCAAATACTTATGATTTTTTTCATATATTAATTTTTTTATTGTTCATAATAATTTTTCTTATATTTCGATTATCTAAATAATTAGTGAAGAAATAATTTTCTCTTAAAAAATCATAATTAGCATTTCTTCATAGGTTAAAAAAGAAAAAAAATTTTTATAAATAATCTCATTGTTTATTAAATTCATAATTCGCTATGACCAAATTCTATAAACCGTTATATTTTTTTTAAGCTAAAAAATATTACAAAACCAGCCATACATAAGAAAGTTCTAAAAAAAAATTTCTATAATACTTTTAAAATATTACACGACACCGAAATTTTTCAAGTAACAAATTGGTATAACTCATAAACTATTAAAGATACGATAATGGACATTCACAGCTGGTTTTTATGAAAGATTAATTAAACTATTGAATCACCTAAAGACCAAGTTTGTAACTATTGTTTATCAGCTACTATATCTATTTGTTTATAAAAATTTGGGATTTTCTTGACTTTTTCGTATCTTTAATGGCTTTTAATCTATGTATTTGTGAAATTCTGGAATTAGTAATATATATATATATATATATATATATATATATATATATATATATATATATATATATATATATATTTTAATATTTATTCTCATATAGTAGTTTTCACAATAGTAACATGTAACACACGATTTTCTTGGTAGAATGTGTGTGTGCTACGTCTAGATAACTAACTAAGATTACAATAATGTTAAATAATGTTTTACAATAAATGTTATGAAATGGTAGTAAATAACATAAATTATTTGAGTATTGGTAACAACAGTAACATAAATAAATGAATTCTAAACATAATTGCATCATCAGTAGGTTGCAATTTTATTATCCAGCCACCAGAATATGATATTTCTTTTGTTATACTTATACGGTCGATTTTTAAAATGAGAGGGTATGATGTTGAGTATCTTTGGGGCAACATGATAAAGTGATCTTTGTATTGATGTAAAGGAGGTGCTTGGAAGTATAACATGTCTCAGACTTACAGCTCGAGTAGTGATACAATGAGAAATTTCCTGTGTCATATACTTATTGTTCAGTAATAACCTACAAATATTTTTTATGTGTAATTGTTCTAGGTTCAGAATTCTAGCCTGGTCAAACACTTGCTCTGTGGAGAATCTTCTATTTTTGAATAATATGATTTTTAGTATTCTTTTTTGGGCTATGATTAGTGGGGCCAAAACAGATTTACAGGCCGAGCCCCAAGCGATAATACCATAATTTATAACAGATTCCACTAAGGCCCTGTATACATTTATTAGGTTTTTCCTTGGTAACCAATCTCTAATTTGATAGAATTTGTAATACATTTTTCTTAATTTTGTTGTAACATACTCAATGTGATCCTGCCACCTCACGTGTGAATCAACGAACAAGCCCAGATATTTAGTTTTATATACTAATGAGATTTTTTGAGTGCAATTGCAATTTGCAATTATTATTGGTGAGGGAGTTTATTACTTCAATCATTTCTGTTTTTTTGATAGGGGATAAAAAGAATGACCCAGCATATTTAGGGGGATTTATATTTAGGTTTTCTTTGTTCGATTTAGGTATTTTACTGGCTAACTTTTTGCCAATTTTGCAGAAGAAATTATTAAATTCATTAGCGATATCCAATTCATCAGTTATCTCTTTATTGTTCTCATCTAAGATATTTTTAATATTGTGTTTTGTATCAACATTATTGCATGGGAACCTTATCAAACTCCATGTTTTCTTGGAATCATTTATATTAGCTTCAAATTGATTCTTATAGTACTCAGCTTTGATTTTATTAGTAATTTTTGTAAGAGCTTTGCGGTGTTGTCTATATCTATTTATGTTTTCAAAATTATTTGGATTTTTTGCAGCTAATTTTTCTAAAAAGTCTCTATGACGTATTGAATTTAGTAGACCCTGTGTTATCCATGGCTTAATTTTCCTTTTTTTACATACTAGGTATGTAACGCGCCACTGTAGTGGCGCGGTTTAGATAACATTTGAGTTTATCTCTGAATAAGTTAGTATAAGTGTTGACATCCTCGTAATTTAAAATATCATTCCATCGTTCACTCTTTAAAAATGTATCTAACTTCCCAAAATCTATTGTTTTACTATACTTCTTTTCATCAATTTTTGCCATCTTATCTTTCAGAGTAATATTTAGGAGTATCGGGCAGTGGTCTGAGAAACCAGCGTCGAGAATTGCACCGCGAGTTCTAAAGTGACTTTGATGTCTTACAAATAAATGGTCAATACATGTAAAGCTATTTTTATCTATTCTTGTTGCTAAGTTAATGACCGAGTGAAAACCTCTTTCATTTAAACATTCTATATAATTTTCTACATTTATATTACCTCTGTTTAAAATATTTATGTTAATATCCCCTCCAAAAATTTCAATTTTGTTTTGATTATTTATATTTCCAATGTACACACCCAAATTTTCTAAAAAGCTTTCAATTTCTACCGATGGAGACCTATAAATGGATGATAGGCCTATTTTCACATTATTCTTATCTAGATTCACACGAATAAAATTCGAGTTTGAAACCTTGATAACATGATAATCCATTAAAATACTATCTTTCACAAAAACAATACAGCGGTCACATTTGGTATTTCTACTTGCATTGTAAATGGCAGTATATTCGGTTATTTCAAAATGTTTACAGTCTTCAATAATACCTGTCTCCGAACAGACAATTATATCAGTCTTTTTGTAGCGATTCTAGAAACGTGATTAGGTTATTGTAATTCCTATTAATACTTCTTATGTTTAGATGAATAATGTTCAGATCACAAAGAGAATTATCAAAAATTTGCACAGTCTCAACTTTATCACATGAAATCACCTCAGAATTGAGGTAGTCATCACATAGCGAGTTAATAGCCATTTCGAATTTCTTTTAACTGTAAAGTTTTCAGTAAATGAAAGATGAATACGTGCCGCCATTTCAGAGCTGTACCTGTGGATTCATCAGTTCTTCAATGTGTTCTTCACTTTTCAGTCGGATGTATTGTGCTCCATCATATTTACGAGCGAATATATTCCCATTTTTCTGCCAAATGAATTTATATCCATTTTTCTTCAGTTGAAGTCCGTATTTCAGTAGTTTGTAGGTATCTTGCGTGAGATCTTCGTAAATGAATATTTTAATATTTTTGTTGCTGATACCACAATCATTTTGTGTGATAAGGCCTGTTTCTTTTTTCTTTTGCATAATTCTTTGTTTGATTTCCTGGTTTTGCAGAGTTATTAATACCGTTGATGGTTTATTTTGTGATTCAATTTTCCTTATTGATGATATCATTTCAGTCATGAAAGAGTTGTCTAACCATTTCAAAGCTTTCGAGGATGTCTTTTTTATGCTTTCCAGGTTTTCATTCTTCTCTGTGCATATTCCACTCAATATTAAATTATTTCTCTTCTTATCGCTCTCCATTTCATTTACGAACTTCCTTAGTTTGAAAAGCTCGGACTTCAAGTATGCGTTTTCTTTCTTGCATTCGTTAAGCATTTCTAAAATTACTTAATTTTTTTGTGTTTCCTCGTCAAATTTTGTTGAAATGAAATCAACAGAGTTTTTCACCTCACTCAGCTCCATTTTTAGTTCCAAAATTAGTTGGCGTAATGATTCGGATGGTTCATAAGAACTAATTGTACCGATTGGATTTTCACTTGTATTAGTGTGGTTAAGATTTTTAACCTCACTTTTTGGCATGAGTGGCATGCAATTTATTAGGTGTGGAGTGAACATGAAGGAAAAAAATTTTTTGTTCAAAATTGTTTCGCCTGTATGCGGAAAAGTGGTATCACCTGTGGTATAAGTAGCTTGCAAAAAATGAGTTTTATAGGACAAGTTTTTCCGGTGCCCCAATCGATTTTAGCTTGTTTTCAGTAAAAACAACCCAGTACTCACCACGAGGAGGTCGCTGCAATTCGATTTCCAACCGGCCCACCCACCTTTGAAATATTCATAAATGATAATTATTGATATCACCTAAAAACTCATTTTTTGTATCGAATTTAGGCAAAGTTTGTCGAGAAACTATTTGGGCCCTTATGAACCCATCTCTTGCTTAAGGCCCACATACTTTTGACGATGCCTCTGTGACCAGTTTAATGCAGCGTTCTATAGCTTAAGAGTGGCAGGGAATACGTAGTATTTCTACTTCTTCAGGAATATCTTTGATCATCTGTGTCAGATCTTCTGTTGTAATTTTTTTGTCATTAGAGGTTCACTTATCCGGAATTGTTGCCAATTAATTATTTCGGTATAGTCCGTGGCTGTAAAGTTGATTTCGGGGACTTTAAATTTTCTTAAACCATGGGAGTTTCTGGTCTTCAAGATGCGCCGCAAACCCAATTCTCTGATATGCCGTCGTTCATCGCAAAGCATTGCTATCAGAACATGTTCAGGATGCGCAAAATATCCATTAATTTGTATTATTCTGTCCACTATTTTTCGCAGTTCAGGTGCCTGGTTCTTTTTATTGAACTAAATAAATGTATCTATCCATCAAAACAAAAAGGTCTTGCTTTAATCTCGAACCACAGTGGAGCATATACGTTTTGTATATAGCATACTAGACATTTTAGATTTCCTGACGGACAAGCTGTTGCCACGTGAAGTCGAAGAATTCTGTTGGCAGTCGTAACCCATCTAGCATGTGAAATTTCTCCCGGCTGTCTTCTTGCTAAGTGACTAGAGATTTTACCATTTGATATGGAATTACTAACTTCATACAGATAGTTTTGGTCGGTGATTAGTTGGTCGATATCCTTTCCGTTATATTTTGGTAAAACAGATGGTATTGCTTGAAATGTAACTACAGGAAGATCGCAGTTTTGTAGTTCTTTGCCAATAGTTCCTGAAAACTCACGTGGTCCGATAGTTTCTCCATCCAAATGCTTTATTAAATGGCGTAAAGGTATTTCGTTTGTATGTAAAATGCAAATGAACCATTGCATAGATCGACCAATTGCAAGTTCTATTTTACGGATAACACCATTGTGAATACCTGTATTAACAGCAGTTCCGTCACATCCAAACGCTATTGAATTGTCGAGGTCCACATTTGTCTTCAGAAAGTCTAACATTTTGTTGCCGATTTATTCTGCAGTACCCGACGATACCATATGACCTATATATTTTGACTTGGACTCGGAGACTAAAACGATATTTTCCTCAGATACCGTAACTTTATAGTACTTATTGTATTTTAATTGGTTTTGTAGAGTTTTATCTTTTCTCCCATCAAAATATATCCCATGAAGAAATTGAAGATTTTCTGTTTCGTAAGTTTTAATCTGGTTTTGCCCTTTTTTTTTTCTTTCCCGCTTAATTTTATTCCGATCTATGATGTTGACATGATTCTCCACTGAAATGATATTTAGATCTTGCAAAACAGAGTTTGTTATTATAGATGCAGTTCTATCAGACACTCCTGTGCGATCGCATGCTTGAGCTAAGTTAGGCAAATTTATTTGCATTTGTTTTGTTTTTCTTGGTACCTGTAAATTATCTTTTGTACCGGTTTTTGTATTTGCCTCGTAAAGAGTTATGGCACTGTCATCTGATGATTCACTGTTTAAATTATTTGGATATACTGAAATATACGTGTCTGAATGCGTGAAGATTGTGAAGTAATTGGAGCTTGTGTTTCCACAATTCTTCTGTATTCAGAAAGTTGCAGCTTTTTGGTAACTACTCTATCTACAGAACCAATAACCATTTTTCGATCATGTCTTTGATCTTCAATAAAGTCATGCTCTCGAGTCGGTATCTTATTTTTGCATTAACAGGTTGAAAAGTCAGGACATTTGCATGATGCTATATCGAATATAGGTTTTATTTTTCATAGGCTGTTTAATATTCCTGAATTTTTGGTGTATTTTCTTTAATTTAGATCTGATTTGTTGATCTGATATTATCGGTATGGATGCTTTAGCCCACAGTAATTTTAATTCACCAAGAAGAATTTCACTGATGTGACTAACAGTTGGCTCGCCCTTATTTGCAGCTGCTTCTATTAAATACTGGCGAATATACAAATAGTTTCTAATCACATCGGCACAACTAGGTAATACATTGTTTTCAAACTTCGTTGGTGCACCAAAAATACAACAATTAACGTCTTTCCTCGTTTTACGCATTTTAATCATTTCACAGTCGTAATTTGACACAACAGAATATAACACAGTTCACCGTATTGCATCCAAATTGATAGTTATAGAAGAAAACATTGTCAGTACCCTTTACATAGGCGACCCGTACAAAATCAATCTCGATTGCGATCCAGATCAGAATCAATGATCGCGGATTTCAAAATATTTAGATATTTTGAGATCAGATGCGTCAATCTATCTCGTATATTATCAATCTGGATCGCGATCATTGATTTTTATCGCGGATCGCGATCGAGATTGACTATGTACGGGTTGTTATAGGAATAAATCGAGTATTTACGAACGCTAACGATTGGCTGTAGTGGGAGTCAATGAGCTCGAAATTCAGAGTCGTGGGGGCACCGCTAAACAAAATCCGATCGATTTGAAATTTTGCAGGGTATTATAACAATTATATAGACCACTTTTCCGCATACAGACATTTTAAATTTCAAAAGTTGATTTTTTCACTCCACCCTAATATATATATATATATATATATATATATATATATATATATATATATATATATATATATATATATATATATATATATATATATATATATATATATATCGTCGGTGCGCTTGCCAAACCTGATATGTGCAATCTTTAGATTTTTCGATTTTTCGCTAGATGGCATTAATTTTTAGCGACGCATTGATGGTAAAACTGCCATGTGAAAATTATAACTGGAACAAAATGTGCATTATCTTTTAAGTGTCTTTATTAAGTCTGATAAACTGTCATGTGCTCGATTTGCACATAACAATCTTTTCGATGATTTGTTCTGCACATATAAGATTTGTTGTGCACATATCAGAATATGACAACCGCGTGGACAATGGCGTGCGACTTTCAAGTTTGAGGTTATATGTAGTTATTGTTTTCAGAAATAATAGTGAACTGTTAAAAATTCATGAAAATATTTACAGGTGAGTGAATTTAATCATGATACATGAAATTTTCATATTATATACTGCATATTTTCTAATTAACGCAAACTAACTGAACTTATTTATGACTTTGTTTCGAAAGTATTTGTGGCCTATCCTAAAACAAAAATATGAATATTTGCATACTCATTCACTGCTTAAGCTTGCTATTTTTGATTCGTTTTCAGACTGAACACTAAAAATTAATATCTTTAATAAAATGACCTTTCATCGAGGAAAATTGTTGGTGGACTTATGCATTGGACAACATGTTATTATTGAAAAAAATGAGGATCCGAGACAGGGTAATTCTTCACATTCTCCAGAGTCATGTTTAATGGAAATCATTAATTTATCCAGTACGCTTTTGCCATCAATTCTGCCGAATCCTACGGTTGCTACTATCCAATGCAGTTCGACAGAAACTGGTATTTTGTCAACCGATTTATCATTAGTCAATTTGGAAACGCATGTTTTTAATGAATTAAATAATGAAGACTCTAATATACTACCGCCAATTCAGCCTGGTCCTTCTGGTTTTCAATGTATCCCAAAACAAATTGATTTTTTGTCTCCCAATTCGTCACAATTCGAAATAGACGGAACAAAACAAGTTTACACAACAGTTAGACAGATGAAACATTATGAAAATAATCACATTTTAGACGAAACTACTGGATTATTTGTGACTAAAGTAAATTTTGTCGACACACAAACACACAGTTCTTGTTCTGAGTTTATATTGGATGATAAAACAGGTGAAATGATTGAGTTGGACAATAATGAAAATGAATCTGAGGAGAACTTTGATATGGATACTTTCGATAAAAAAAGGACAGAGCATTTAATAAAGATCAGAGAGTGAAAGGAAAACTATACGTCGGCAGGAAAATGCAAAAAAGTCAAGATGATAAACATACCAATTTTGTTACAAAGTTAGAAAAAACTAAGAAAGCCAAATTGTGTAGTCACAATGCACACGAAGCAAAAACACCAAGGACTTTTCTTTGCGCGACCATAAACGAAGAACAAAGGGATAATATTTTTAAATACTTTTGGAGTTTAGATTCGTGGGTAGCTAAAAAGGTTTATCTAAAAAACCTTGTTCGCATTCGGCCGATTATGAGAAGGCGTAAAAGTTCAACGTCTCAACAGCTTACAAAAAATATAGGATTTGACTGTTTTTTACCTAATGATGATAATGAGTCTGTTAGAGTATGTAAACATTTTTTATTAAGGACAATAGACATGAATAATGAAACACTGTCTGAATGGGTAAAATCAATTAATGAACAGTCAACATCAAATGAAAATAATATCACAAAACCTAACAAAAAATCAAGAGTACCTGTAACAATTAAATCAGATAATGTAAAGGAATGGTTGAGTTTATTGCCAAAGGTACCCAGCCACTATTGCAGATCCAGTTCAAGTAGAGTGTATGTAGAGGATACATTCAGAAACAAAACTCACATGTTCACGGAATATAGAAAATGGTGTTCCAGTAAGAATATTCTAGCTGCACAACGCAAACTCTTCTGTTCAGTTTTAAAAAATGAGAAAATATCTATATTTAAGCCCAGAAAAGATCAATGTGACACTTGTACTGCTTTCAGGGAAGGCAATTGTACTCCAGAAGAATATGACCACCACACCCAGTTGTAACAAGAAGCTTATCTAGCTAAAGAAAACGCTATATTAATGTGTTCTTCTGATGTACTAGTAGTCACTATGGATGTACAAAGTGTTTTATTATCACCCAAATTGCAGGTTTCTGTTCAGTACTACAAACAGAAACTTCAAATTCATAATTATACCTTGTATGTGAAGAATGATAAGGAAGTACATTTGTATGTGTGGCATGAAGGTGATGGCGGAGTAAGTGCCAATGAATTTACAACTTGTTTGATAGATTTCTTGAATACAAAAATTAATCAAAACTATAAAAAAGTAATACTCATATCAGATGGATGTGGCTATCAAAATAGAAATAAGGTATTATCCTCAGCTTTACTTCGTCTTACTAAAGAGAACCATTCAATTCAAATAGAACAAATTATTTTGGAAAAGGGGCACACAATGATGGAGGCGGATAGTGTCCATTCCACTTTGGAACGCCTTTTTAGACCGCCTATTTATTCCCCAAATGATTACATAAACAAAATGGCACAAGCTCGCCCAAGCCAACCTTACATAATTCACCATTTAGACTACACATTTTTTAAAAATTTTGAAATCATATGTCAGCTAGATTCATTGAGACCAGGGAAGAAAGCTGGAGATCCTTCAGTCACCGATATCAGAGGATTACTATACAAAAATGGACAAATTTACTATAAATTGCGTCAACCTCACGAATGGCAATTGTTACCACAAAGACTTCGTGTTCCTGGTTGTAACCTCGTAAGCCTTTACGATGAACCCAGAAAAATAGAAAAGACTAAATTTGATAGTTTGCAGTCTTTGAAAAAATATATGCACAGAGACTACCATTACTTTTATGATGGCCTTCAACATAATTAAATGTAAACAAAATCCTTTTAGAAGTGTCTTCTTTTCTGCTAATATTGTATTAAGAATTGTTGATTTTGGAAGTTTTTTGTTTTGTTCTCTTTTTTTTTTTTTTTAAACAAGTATATTTAGAAGTAAATTTTTTATACTATTTTTCAGAGATTATTGATTGTTTTGATGTTGGTTCCTAATATAAGGTTAAATGAATGATCTCAATTAACAGTAATGAGACTGATCTTGTGCCTTATATATTTTATTATAAGTATTGGATAATAACGCCTTAAAATTGGCTATTTTGTTATATTTATTACTTAAAAGTTATTAAGAAGTTTATGTAATAAGTTTAAATTGTTATTTGGTACTGTTTAGGTGCAGATTTAAATTTTCAATTGAGGCAGTTTAAATTCGTAGGTATTTGAAATAACTCAATTGAAAATTTCTCAATACAGACTTGTCATAACGTCGCATAGAATAATTTTGTTTTTATTTTTTGTTGTTGATTTCTTTTATTATGTGTATGTTTTTTACTATTATGCATAGCATAATAAAATAAAGATGTTTTAATGAGCACAGATTTTATTCCGTAATATATTTATTATTATATGTCATTATGAATCTACAAAATTATAAACACAATAAGAAGAAACAACATTCTTATGTTTAAGAACATAGCAATCATAATTTTGAAATACAAACCTCAAAGATTACCTTATATTGTTTCTTGTGCACATATCATTATTTGAGCTAGCTCACTAAACTTGATATGTGCATGAAACACAACAAAAAAAATATTTTAGCTTTCATACACGAATGTAATAATTTTTTTATTATCTCAGACTAAAATAGATATTTTTTTACATATTTTGTTTTTTTTAAATTTTTTCAGAAATTAATACATCAAGAAAAAAACAGTTTTTATGTTGTCCTGAAAAGTTCTTGCAATGCACATATCAGGTTTGGCAAGCGCATCAACGATATATATATATATATATATATATATATATATATATATATTATATATATATATTATATAATATATATATATATATATATATAATATATATATATATATATATATATATATATATATATATAATATATATATATATATATATATATATATATATAGAGGGAGAGAGAGAGATATATATATATATGAAATTGAGTTTTTGGTGCCAAGCATCATAAAAACTCATGAAAACTATCTTGGTCCTTGGTCCAACTTTGCTTATCGCACCCATTTTAATAAGCAGGTTTTCAAAGTGAAAACCTGCTAAAAATTACCCAATCATGTCAACTATGAGGAAACATGAATTGCTTGATGCTACCAATATACCAGTGTTAGCTCCGTTTGTATGAGACATGTGTTTGCTATGCCAAAAGTATTCCAAAGAGCGCCTAATAATTCCGAAGTATGAAGGTTATTTAACAACGGCGAAGAAGCTTATAGTTTTTGCAGAACATGGTGAGCTTCCAAGTGCTATTAGAAACTTGAATCAGTTGGACGATGGAAATGGTATTTTACAGACACTTGTAGCCCGTGAAGCAAAATATCACAAAACTTACAGGAACAAATATAACAGTCAAAAGGCCGAAATATTTTCTCGTAAGAAGAAACAGAAGAGATGCAAATCTTATAAATGTGTTAAAATGGGAATACGATAGTATATAGGCTAGGCCGGTTCTGGACCACTTTGGGTGATTTTTACATGTAAATTCCCATAAGGAAATCTAAGGTCCAAAATAGCAAAAATGGTTCCATTGCACATGCGCACTGAGTCGGATTTTCCTTATGGAAATTTGCATGTAAAATGAGCAGAAGTGGATTGAATCAGCCTAGCCTGTTCTAGGGTCAATGACCTCTCTGACCTCTCTGATTTATGTATTCGAGTCAATGACCATTATTCATATTATACTATACAAGGAAATATATACAAATCAATCTCGGTTGGTAGCAGGAAGAAGTAAAACCTAAGAAGTCTTAAGCTGAAGAGCTGAAAGAGGTGTACATCAATGACCAGAAGAGATAGTAGGAAAAAAAATCTTCGTATGGAAGAAGTGACATGTATGAGAAAGAAGAAGAAGAAAAATGGCTGTAATTAGTGCCGTAAATGCTCTCTGGAAGGAGCGTGCGTATCAGGATATCAGGAGAGCGAAGAGGTATGGGTCATGAATTTCTGCTCCGAAATGTCAGTTCTGCGCATGCGCTACTAACTTGAAATATATGTATGAGAATTCGTATGGGGGCCCTAGCTGAAATATTAATAAATGAAAAAAGCTGTGTCGGTGTCTGGGATTCGAACCGCAGAATTACTGCACCAGAGTCTAGTACTCAGACCGGTCGTCCGTCAACCCATAGTTATAATTAGGATTAAGCGAGTGATATAACTAACTTGTGCAGAGGATTCCGTAACGTTAATCTTGAATCATAGATATCTTAGGTATGTCATACGTCATACGATATGTGAGGGGCCCTCGGGTGTCTTCATGGAGTCACCGGAGGCCCCCCATGGAGCCACCGGTCCCCCAGGAGTCTTCATGTGTGTTCAGTAGATTGAAATTATGTGATATATAGGACCGTAGGGAAACTGAAATTCGTGGTATATAGGAAACCGTCTTCGTAGATATGGATATTGAATTACATAGTTATTTTAAAAAACGGTTATTTTCTTAGAAATTCATTTCCATTTTGATATATCAAATATAATCGCGTTCGAGCGAAAACAGAATGAGTCAATATCAGCTGATAGACGGACGTAGAATTGAAGTCGGCAGAAATATTGCATCATCAATTTGACCTAGAGACACATCTCGATGTCCCTCTAGGTCGAACGGAGGAATTTTGCTGATATACAATATTCATATTAGTACAGGGATGTACAAAGTATTCATTCAACCCATTAAATAGTTATCACATATTTTGGAATAAAATAATTTATATAATATACAGGATGTGTCCATAAATTTCAAATGTAGGTTTGTATATATATGCTCAGAATTATATGACGTCATTTCAATAATGTACAGGGTGTGTTCACATATTTCAAATGTGTGATAAACAGTTATTACGTATTTTTCAATGAATAATTTATTCATATAAATATTGATTTTCACGATTTTCTTCAATCTTTACTCTCATTAAAAACTAGTTCAATATCATATAATATTTATCGAATATATATATGAAATTTCAGAAAAAAATAAACAGACTGTTCTTATACAAAAATTCTATCAGTCTTCTTTGAAAAATCCTCTGAAAATATTTATATGGAGGAAATATCGAGTACTTAAGAGACCGTACTAACTAGGGTGGGTAACAATTTATAGAAAAATACAAAAACTCATAAATATAACGATAAAGTCTTTACAGGGGATACCGTTTAACTCATATGAAGATTTAGAAAAAATAAACAGTCACTTGTATTTGTTATACAAAAACTTTAACTTTTTAAAATATAACATATTAAATTATCCTTTGAAAATTAATAGTCATATGAGAGAAATATCGAGTATAGATTTTTTTAGAGACCAAACTAGTGTATTATCTAATAGAAAAATACGATTAAAACTCATAAATATATCGTTGTACAAAAATTCTCAGAAAAATAACAGAGTGATAGATCCTATGAAAATAAATATTTATATTAGTGAAATACCTATAGATTTTTCAGTCACAACTAGGGAGGGTATCAATTAATAGAAAAAATACAACTCAAAAACTCATAAATATAACGATGAAGTCTTTACAGAGAATATCGTTTGACTTATACGAAATTTAATGGGCTATCAGTGTACTTCCTATTTCATGTTTTCGAAGATGAATAGGTATTTAAAAATTATTATAACATTGAATTACTCTAATATTCGAAGGACGTATGAATATAGTTATATTTAGGGGATTTATGATTATTCGATTCAAAAAATGTTTCACTCATAATTATTACAACAATCTCCTCTATTTCCTGGTATATTTATCCTACGTACCTACCCTATAATATTGTTATTCTTGATTCATAAATGAATAATTTATTTATCAAATGTACAGGAGTGTCCACAGAATGAAAATTTCGAAAGTTGAACAGATAGTTATTAGGTATTCTTTTATGAATAATTTGACCCCTACATAAATGTTTTTCATGATTCATAAATGAATAATTTATTTATTCAATGTACAGGGGTGTCTACCGACTAAAGTTCCAAATGTGTTATTATATAGTTATTACATATTTTTCAATGAATAATTTATATAGTTAATGTACAGGTTGTGCATCCAGAATATTTTAAAAATTCAAATGTCAGATAGATAGGTATTACGTAATATTTATCGAATAAATGTTGTAAGGTATAGAAACATCAGATTTTATTTCTCACTGAATTCAAATTATTCTAAAGCTTTCATTACCGTCCGTTTGTCACTTGTCAATCGTGATAAACAAACATTAGGAAAGGATACAAAAAACTCATAATTTTAGTTAAATATTTCTTAAATTTTTCATTCTTATTCCATACCTAGTTTACATCTTAAACAATTAAATTGATTGGTAGGAGATCCATCGAAGTGAATAAAACATAGTAAATGTGTTAATATTTTGAAAGAGTTACATAAAGGAAATGGTAGCTTGTGATAAATCAATAAAAGTTCATAAGACTTCAGTTTCTTAACCAAGTAATCTCCAGGAAAATTGACTAACTTTTTGTACCACTCTTCATAATCGATTGAGTTGGCGCATATAATCAAAACCCTCATAAATAATGTCTTTAACTGTAATAGTAACGTCAGTATCCCAAAAATAGTTTTAATTTTTCCATTTATATCATTTAACAAATATTCTAATATTTGTTTCAATCTTTCAATATTTTCTTTGAGCTCCACAACTACATCTCAACATAAAGAATATCAAAATTTGAATGATATATCATAATACCCCATTTATCATGATTTGTCATAATGAACCAATAGTAAATATTTTCAATCAGGTATAAAACTTCGATGAAGTTCATCCAAGATAGTAGGTGACAGATGACGTATTCTTTAAATCTAAAATGATGGATCTATTCTCCTAACTCTATGTTCTAAATCCAATATTGGTGGTGTCAGATCTAGACCATGAATGCCAGATGGATACTGATATATGACAGATCTATACTATAAATCCAAGGTGGCGGATCTATGTTCCTTACTCTATATTTCTGGAGGTTTTTGATATCATTTGACTTATATGACATTTAAGAAAAATAAACAGTCACTTATATTTGTTAAAAAAAATCCTACTGACAAGATATAACATGTTGAAATATCCTATGAAAACTAATATTCATATGAGGGAAATATCGAGTATTAATTTTTTTCAGAGAACAAACTAGAGTGTTTATCATCTAATAGAAAAATATGATTAAAAACTCATAAATATATTGTTGTTAACAGAAATTCCCAGAAAAAATAACAGAGTGAAATATCCTATGAAAATAAATATTTATATGAGTGAAATATCGAGTTCAGATTTTTCCATTCATATTCATAAAAGGATATGACAACATCATTACAGCTAACTCTCATGTAGGGCTGAAGTCCCGAGCTGAACTCAAACCATTCTCCACTAGAAATATTCCACTCTGAAATCCACAATTTGAAATGAAATTCTTTTCATTTTTCGATTCCTCATCGTCGACATATAAAATTCTATCCGATTCTTCATCGATGAAACCACTGTCTTGGAACATCTTGCTACTTCAAACTTCAATACTCAACTAAATATAAGTCATGTTTTTCAATGTTCAGTAAATTTCCTATACTTAGATATAATTATGGAAAAAAGGTTCGTGAATATTTGAAAAAATTATTTCCTTTATCTTTCCAAACATAAATTATTTAATAAATTGAAATGAGTGAGAAATTGAATTGAACAAGAGATATTGTTAGTTACATAAATCAATAAATCACCTTCACTATTTCAGATTTAGCTACTATATCCGTTGATAGAAATCTTGGCGTAGAAACTATCTTCCAGTGTTTCGGTTCAAACGGAAAACTAACTTCATCACCTCAGTAGATAGGCTAGACCGATTCAACCCCACTTTTAGTCATTTTTACATGTAAATTCCCATAAGGAAATCTAAAGGTCCAAATTGTCGAAAATGGTTTCCTTTAGACATGCGCACTATGTCGGATTTCAACGGAGTGGAAATGTCTCATTGTATATCAGGGTCAATGACTTTTAGGTCGACGGAGACTCGATCAACGTAGCTCGCTGTCCGCGCTCTGGTGCAGGTTGAGACTTGTCCGCGACAGGTCGAGACTCGCTTCGTATGTAAATGAGTCGAATCATTGATGCAGGTGTGACGTCATAACAATCGCAACCTCTATAAACTGAAGACTTCCTCCTTCACTCTGTATGTCAACCATCTTCCAAGATGGCGGATCACTGCATTATCGTAATTAGGAACCTGTCCGATAGGGGGCGTTTCAAGATGGTGGAACACGGTATTATTGTAATTCGAAACCTGACCAACAGAGGACGTTCTGACAGATCACAGTATCTCGTAATTCAGAACCAAACCAACAGAGGGCGTTCCAAGATGGGTTAACTGGTCCGACGGGTTCATCGGGTTCGTTAACGGGTTCAACGGGGTTCATCAGGCCCAACGGGTTCATCGGGTCCGTTCCCAACGGGTCCGTTGGACCTGATGAAACCCGTTGAACCCGTTAACGAGCCTGTCGGACCTGTTAACCCATCTTGGAACGCCCTCTGTTGGTTTGGTTCTGAATTACGAGATACTGTGATCTGTCAGAACGTCCTCTGTTGGTCAGGTTTCGAATTACAATAATACTGTGTTCCACCATCTTGAAACGCCCCCTATCGGACAGGTTCCTAATTACGATAATGCAGTGATCCGCCATCTTGGAAGATGGTTGACATACAGAGTGAAGGAGGAAGTCTTCAGTTTATAGAGGTTGCGATTGTTATGACGTCACACCTGCACCAATGATTCGACTCATTTACATACGAAGCGAGTCTCGACCTGTCGCGGACAAGTCTCAACCTGCACCAGAGCGCGGACAGCGAGCTACGTTGATCGAGTCTCCGTCGACCTAAAGGTCATTGACCCTGATATTGAGCAAAATACAACTCTATGCGACCCTAGCGGCGTAAGCTGGAACTTCCCGAAACGAGTATTCGTTTTTCGATTCGACCGTGCTGGTGCTTGAGTACGTTTATTTGTTTAGTGTTATTGGCTTTTTATTCTGATAAAAAAATATGAATACAAAAAATACAGTGAAGAACACTAATTGCTGTGTTTATGGATGCAGCTCCAAAAAATCTAGGAATCCTGAAATCCATTTTCATTATTTCCCAAGTAAAAATCAAAAAGTTCACATAACCAACAAAAGAGGAATCGTAGAAGAAGTAGATCGACGTAAAGCCTGGGAGAATGTTTTGTTGATGGGAAAACCAGTAACCAAGCATATGAGAGTATGCTCACGACATTTCAGTCCTGAAGATTATAGAATGAAAACGGGTAAGAGTGGAATTGATATCAATTGAGAGCGTTCTTCATGTGTCTTGAAATAATTTCAGGGACTCTCCATATGAAAATATCTCCGCGACTGTGAGCAATGCAAAGGGCTACTTTTCAATTAAATTCTATTCGGCTGGTGGATTCTCCTGATTTTTTGGTGCCACTGGACTCACATCATAACCAAGCGATATTCGTGATATTACGAGAGTTAAGCATGAACTGGACTTTCGCAGGGTCGATTACCAGGAGGTGAATAGGGGTTTGCTACTGTTAGATTGGAATGAGGTTCTTATTTGGTAATTGTATTGAAGGGAATACTGTGAAATTTTATTCCATTTTGAATGATTTAATTGATAAACATGTACCTCTTAAAAGGGGATTCTGATAGTATGTATCCTTGCTGGTATTCACATTCTTTAATTTCGTTAATTATTGATAAGAAAAAGATACATAAAAAATGGCTACAGTTCAATGTCTCCAGTGATGGAATTAAATTTAGAGAACTTAGGGTAAAGTGTATCCGTTAATCTAGGATTGACCGACAAATATATATTGATGAAATTGAATGTAAGACAAAAAAGAGTTTGAAAAATTTTTGGAACTATGTAAGTTCTCTTTCTAAAAACAATAATATTCCTGAGGAAGTATTTTTTAATAATTTAAAGAGTAACAACTGCAAGAAAGCTTGTAACTTGTTTGCTAATCATTTTGAACTTGTTCATTTGAACGCTGGTTCTTCTTTATCATCAATTGTTATTTAATTGTGATCTTGATTTTACTGTTAATGAGGAAGATATTATAAATGCTATTAAGAACTTGAAGGAATCAAACTCTGTGGGACCTGATGGTTTATCTGTGTTATTTGTTAATTGTTTGAGCTCCACAAACCTCTTGTTAGACCTATATTACTTTATGGGTCCGTTATATGGTCTCCCTCTAAGATTACTCATGTTACAATTCTGGAATCTGTTCAACACAAATTTTTCAGATATGTAGCTTATAAAATGGGGAAAAGGTTTAATGAACATGACTATTCAAACTTTGCTTTTTCAATCAAATTACAGTCCATCAAATCTCTATATATTTATCAGGATATGTATTTTCTGAAGAAAGTTTTTTTGGGTCTTATAAACTGTGATAGTGTATCAAATCTACTTGCTATGAAAAATGTTTCCTATACGTTGAGGCACTGGAGAGAGCTTGTGGAGGTGCATACCGATAAAAATTATCATAATACAAATTCATCGGTTTTTATACTAAGGCGAAAGTGGAATAAAATCGTGATTCCTTCTACAACTTAAAACACTAAAAGTTTAAGTTTATTTTAAAAGAACTGAAACAAATTGTTAATAGGTATTTCTAGGCTGGTTATGATTGTTAAACTCTTCTACTGTGCAACTTGGGAAATATGTTATGGTTGTTCAGTGACATATTTATATATTGTTATTATTACTTGTTTACTGAATTTGTATTTATACTTATTGTATGAAAATGATCATTGATCCGTTGACTTTATAAAAAATAAAATAAAAATAATATAAATATATATATCTATTAAATATTACATGAAAAATATAAGTGTTTCATTCAGAAGACAACATTAACTTTCCTGGCTGATACCATCATGAATATATGTTAAAATTACTACAAAACAAAAAAATTAATAGTTAAAGTAAGAATTAAAATAATCTAGTATTGATATCATACATTATCTTCCAGATCAGAATTGAACATCCAAAATATTTTATATTTGAGAGTATTAATCAATGAAAATAAGTTAGGTAGGTAGGATGAGAAAAAGTATCCAATGCAAATAATATTTTATATTCTTTTTGTTTTTATTTTAATAAAAGACATGAAATCTTGTAAAGAATTTATTGTGAAAACTGTAAAATGAAAAATATCAACCAATCATACTCGCCACAATAAAGTAATAATAATAATACTCTTTATTTCAAAATGAGTTACAATCCCAAAAGGTGTCAAACTATACAGGAAATGCAACTAAAAAGAAACAGTGTCAAAAACAAAATTGAAACTACTTTATGTTTAGGAAATCATGTAAACTATAGGGTTCCAAAACAATCGAATATTTTTAACTTCCTTCCTGAAGCAATTCTGTGTTAGATGTTGTAGCCTACTTGGTATCTTGTTGAAGAATCTGATGCATCTAAATATGTTCCCCTCTTGGTAAGTGACAGTCTATGACTCGGATATATGATGCCATTAGATCTTGTTGGATAACTGTGATGTCTTTCTGCTTGGAAGTAGCCAATGTTGCGAACTGAGAACATCAAGCACTCATAGATATAAAGAGCGTATATTGTAAGGAGTCCATGCCTTCTGAATACTCCTCTACAACTTTCTCTTATCTTCATTTTGAATATACTTCTTATAGCCCGCTTCTGGATCATAAAGATGTGTTGAACACTGGAACAGGATCCCCAAAACATGATTGCATATCTTGCACTTGCCTCGAAACAGGCGTAATAAAAAACTTTCAAAGTCGCTTCATCCATATGAAAGGAATACTTCTGAGAGCATATGTAGTGGAGTTTAGTTTCTTACTGATATTTTTTACGTGTTCTTCCCAATTTAAAAATTCAGCAAGGTGGACTCCAAGAAATTTAGATGATTTAACGAATGGTTGAACTATGTTCCCTAGTTGAATTTCCTCTAGTATTCTAGCTCTAGCCTGTCTTGTTCTGAAGCGAATTGTTGTTGTTTTTTCTTTATTTAGTATTAATTTATTTTTGTTAAACCATTTCTCTATCATTGTGAAATGTTTCCTCGCCCTATCTATGGTTCCTATTAAAGTCACCAGGATATTTGTATCATCAGCGTATTGAGTGATTGTGGCGCATTTTCCAATTCTTGTTTAGAGGAATCCATCCAGTCACTCTCTGTTTCTGTATCATCCCGTTCATTTTCTCCTTCTTATACAGGCTGTCGGCTTGAAAATTCCAAGTCATTCACAAAAATTATAAACAAGAGAGGTCCTAGGATGCTTCCTTGTTGTATTCCCCCCGTGTTTTCTTTTACACGTGATACTCCTTTGATGTAATTTTTCTCGATCACGACACATTGTTTACTTTGGAGTAGGTATGTATTCAGCCATTTATAGGCTGGTCCTCTTATGCCATATTTCCACAGCTTCTTTAAAAGGAAAGATTAACAAGATCCACAATCGAAGCCAAAAATTTTTCAGTTGAAAAATAGGTTTGAGAACAATAAACACTGATAAACAATCTCACAAATACAAATAGGCTAATAGTATAATCATAAAAGAGTACTCGTTTCGGGAACAGCTGATACGGCGAATGCAGCGCCACCATCGGTAATTATTTTTCCCAATACAATGAGACATTTCCACTCCGTTGAAATCCGACATAGTGCGCATGTCTAAAGGAAACCATTTTCGACAATTTGGACCTTTAGATTTCCTTATGGGAATTTACATGTAAAAATGACTAATAGTGGGGTTGAATCGGTCTAGCCTATCTACTGAGGTGATGAAGTTAGTTTTCCGTTTGAACCGAAACACTGGAAGATAGTTTCTACGCCAAGATTTCTATCAACGGATATAGTAGCTAAATCTGAAATAGTGAAGGTGATTTATTGATTTATGTAACTAACAATATCTCTTGTTCAATTCAATTTCTCACTCATTTCAATTTATTAAATAATTTATGTTTGGAAAGATAAAGGAAATAATTTTTTCAAATATTCACGAACCTTTTTTCTATAATTATATCTAAGTATAGGAAATTTACTGAACATTGAAAAACATGACTTATATTTAGTTGAGGATTGAAGTTTGAAGTAGCAAGATGTTCCAAGACAGTGGTTTTATCGATGAAGAATCGGATAGAATTTTATATGTCGACGATGAGGAATCGAAAAATGAAAAGAATTTCATTTCAAATTGTGGATTTCAGAGTGGAATATTTCTAGTGGAGAATGGTTTGAGTTCAGCTCGGGACTTCAGCCCTACATGAGAGTTAGCTGTAATGATGTTGTCATATCCTTTTATGAATATGAATGGAAAAATCTGAACTCGATATTTCACTCATATAAATATTTATTTTCATAGGATATTTCACTCTGTTATTTTTTCTGGGAATTTCTGTTAACAACAATATATTTATGAGTTTTTAATCATATTTTTCTATTAGATGATAAACACTCTAGTTTCTTCTCTGAAAAAAATTAATACTCGATATTTCCCTCATATGAATATTAGTTTTCATAGGATATTTCAACATGTTATATCTTCTGTCAGTAGGATTTTTTTTAAACAAATATAAGTGACTGTTTATTTTTCTTAAATGTCATATAAGTCAAATGATATCAAAAACCTCCAGAAACATAGAGTAAGGAACATAGATCCGCCACCTTGGATTTATAGTATAGATCTGTCATATATCATTATTTAATAGCGATTCAAATGCTTCAATTTCGCCAGTTTCAGAACATTTGGAAAATAATAAGATTCAACCGTAAGAAGTTAATTCAATCTATGAGCTCAATGAGAATGTTTTGTATCGAAGGATGGAATTTTGCAAAGTGATGATGGTCCTTTTCTTCAGATAAAAGTCATAATAACAATAATACAAGTCTTTCCTAAAATTTTCAGTTAAGTCGATACACGAAAATACTAAAACAAACTTTTTTCTGAATTGTGTCTAGTAGTAGGAGGAATGTTTAGCTGCATTGCTCTCCTTCAGTAAAATATTATTGAATCGGCATTATCTGCGCCTTGTATATATTGACGTGAGGTAATGTTCAATGCTAATCGGTAACTAGGCTTGATTGATTTAGCAGTGAAATACATTTTTACTCCTTTTCATTGCTATGTCTAAGAAGAGAATTTTTGCATGACTATCCATTTGGACTGGCTACATTATAAATATATAATTTATATAGTAAATTTCCTGAAAATTGTAATATTTGTAAATGGTTTTGAAAAAATCGTGATGAATGCACTAGTTTAACTAGCATATTTGTCAGATACATTGAACATTAGTTCCATTGTACATCATGTATGTGAATTTCTTGTTGCTGATACAACTCTGTTATTTGGATAATTTGTTTACTCAAGTATCCATTAATAGTGTTTTTCATTATTTTAGGAAGGATAGTTATTCAACATTAGTTTGCAGTATACCAGATATCAGATTTGAACAGATGTGTATCATGTATAATATAGGAGCACTACATTCCAAACTTGGTGCTCTAGAGGAAAGAACAACACCTGATGGAATGAAAATCGCTTGCACACATTTTCAATGTGCTGCTTGGGCATTTCAGGTACGTTGTTTTATAATCATTCAATTATTTTTCGGAAAATCAATGTACAGTATAACATTTCTATGAGTTCTAAGTTCGTCCCTGTCTCTGTCGAACGGTACGCGATGTGTCAATTGCTAAGCCCGTCCCTGCCTTTGTCGAACGGGAGCGCATGGTGCGCTGTCTACAATTTCTATTTCGTGCGGAATGGGCTCATTACTACGACGTGATTGGTCCTCGCCGTGCCGAAATATCTCGATCGTCGGTAACGCCGTCCGAATATCGGCTCGAAAGGCGGCCGAAATTCCTTTGATGGCAAAATAGTTCTTAAGGATCTAGAATGCCGCGATTTTCGGCGAAACGTCAAACTTTAAACGTTCGAAATCGAAACTCGCCGTCGCGGGCGGGAATGGGACGTAGCCTAAGCCGCGGCAAACTAATTATCTATTCAATATATTACTAGTTAGAGGCTCAATCGCCAATTAAATAAATCCGTGAAAAATATAGATCGATGAAAATATAGATCCCCGAACCCCGATGAGTGCTAAGCCCGTCCCTGCCTATGGAGCGCCTTATGGGCGCTGTCACAAACCTACGCGAGATTATAGGGATTGCGCCTCGCGCGCCCGGTAATATTCGATCGGTGTTGAGCTCATCCAATTACTCGTTCGAAAGTCGGTCACGTGAATTTGGTTTCGTTTGACGGAAAAATAGTTCTCAAGCGTCCGGAAAGCAGCCATTTTCGCAATTTTCGGATAAACGTCAAACTTTTCGATATCGAAAATGGGCGCCGCGGACGGCAACGAAAAATAGCCTATTCACTAAAATGTCATTTTAGGCGTACGACACGGCCCTTCGGGCCGTGCCATTCTCGCCCGATCTCCGTATCTCGAATGCCCCCCCGTTTCGTCCAAACGCGGCCTTCGACCGCCTGCATTCTCGGCGGTCCAAAACGGCAAACCAATTATCTGTTCAGTATTATATACTACTGAATGCGGCTACATCGCCTTGTTAATAGATGTGTGTGCGTATTTCAGTATACAATCAAAAAAGGATATTTTTTAAGAATTTCATACTTTCAGTTATAATTGATGTGAAAACAATATATTCATACTACATCAAATAGTATTTTATCTTATAACATAAAGCCAATCAATATTATGGAGATTTTCATCTAATACATAGTTGAAAAGTGTAATTTATATTTATATGTTTGTGTGTGTGTGTGTGTCTATGTATTTCAATATACAATCAAAAAAACATTTATTTTTAAAATTTGATACTTTGTTATAATTGATGTGGAAACAATATATTCATACTACATTAAATAGTATTTTATCTTATAACATAAAGCTAATCAATATTACAGAGGTAAAAAGGTAATGGATTCTAGAAGAAAAGATATATAATAGATGAACATAGAGAAACAATTTCTCATTTCAACTTAATATATATAAATAAAATCTATTTAAATGTTGAATAAATAGAATACTATTCAGAATCAATTGAAACGAAATAAAAATCCATTATTCACAAATGAACAGTAACATACTCAATTTCTGGTCCTCTCGATACTTTCCGTGTATAGTTCAGGTGAGCCAAAACTTACCTTTTTCTTGAAAATTGGTCATTAAGTTGCCTTTCCAAGTCATCACAGGTAACAGCAATGCAAAGTACTCTCTTTCAAAATTTTATCTCGCTTACAGGAGAAATCCATAATGCAAAAACATAGATTTTGTTACATTGCGACTAGTAAAAAGTGTGTTATTAACTCTATTTAATGAATAGCTCACATGTATCTAACCAAAATAAACACATAAAAATATGAAATTTTACTACGTCTTCATTGCACACCAAATCTATATGAATTTGGGAAGTAGAATACATAAATGACACATGAGATTTTCGAAAATTCAAAAGATTGTACAATAAAATATTTTTTATCATTTAAATTTTGATTGTATCTGATTTATTTAATTTCTGGATGTGTAATTCATTATTCCTATCAACCTTGGACCTTACAAACCTGCAAAAGTGAGAAAAATTTCAACGATTCAGAGCAACTAAACATCAATAAATTTTAAATTAAATTAATCAATATGTATTCATCAATAAATCTCAAGAGATATTGTTGGGAATATTGTTTGATAATATTTAATACACTGCAATTGTTACTTATACACTCAAATTTATATTGAATAAAATATTTTAGAAAATCTTCCTATTGCGTTGAAAATATCACAGGTTTTAATTCATATTTTGTGGGATAACTGAGATTCAATAACATTTAATATACCAAAATTGATAATCAAATAATATTCAATGAATAAAAACTATCAATTTTATACTCACATCTACTTGAAGGGAATACAATGAAATATTTCACAGTTCCTTCTTACTCCGTTTAAAATATGACTGGTACCTACTATTTCATATGTAGCTCCACATAGATTGCCAACGTAAATCACACACAATAATCTCTTATAATTAATGTAATTGTAATATTTCACAATTAACAATTGGAGCAGAGCATTTAAAAAATAATTTATTGTACTCACATCTACTTGAAGAGATTAAAAGGATATATTGAAAACTTCCTTTCTTCTCTGTTAAATAAATTATTGCATACGTAGTCCCTCATAGATGGCCAATGTACATCACACACAATACATCCTTTCAATGAATGTATTTGAAATAAGAAGTGTATATAATTGTATTCTTCCATTGGTTAAACTAGAACTGATCATAATACTATTTCAATGCATTCCAACCTAGTCACAAAATTACCTGAAAAAACCAAATTCATATTTTAGTAACTGAAAATATAGGAAATTCATAGTACTTAAATTCACTAGTACAACATCAATATCTATTGAAGCAGAGCATTTAAATGAGGCATAAAAGGCCCTATGGCTTTTAATACTTTCAAATCCATACAATACATTGAAATTGTTAATTGTACTCACATTTACCCGAAGAAAGCAAAAGGAAATTGGAAACTTTCATTCTCCTACGTTAAACAAATAACAGCTTTTTATAGTATATGTAGTTCCACATAGAACACACACAATACTTCCTTTCGATTGATGTGTTTGAATTATGGAATGTATATAATTGTATTCTTTCATTGATTAATGCAGATTCAACACATTTTCATTCTATTTAAATGCATTTCAACCAAAGTCACTGATTACCTGAAAAAATGAAATTCATACTTTGAAAACCACTAAATATATTGATAATTCATATAACTTAGCAGAAAATTAACTTATACTAAACAAATATCAATTAAAGCAGAGCATTTAAAAGGTTCAATCTCATTTCAATCTAAACTCAGTTATCGCTTACTTGATAGTAGTTCGAATAATATTCAATGATATATCACCAATATTTATGAATTGGGGCATTGATTTAGACTTAATTAGGTAATATGAATATCGATAACAACCTACACATTCATTTTGTGAATGGTAAATGCAAACTTACCTTGACCGAGTAAATTGAAATTATATTATTTTATATACTTGGTGTAAATTAATAAACATATTAAAATTAATAATAACAATTTACACATTTATTAAAAGAAATAACGCATGGCGCACGTTTCGGTGGAACTTCACCTTCTTCAAATTCTAATGGCAAACTATGTTTGTCTGTTATATCGAAAACAAGAAATAAAGAGATGGCAAATTGTGTAGAAGGGGCAAATAGAAAGATGGTTACAAATAATTATAAGAATAGGAAAAACCAATTCTGAACTGCTAGTCAGGTAGTTCGGTAATTTTGAAAAGATTGAGAAGGGGGAGAAGTATGATCGATTTGGCTATTCAATAGGAGACCGGAATGCTTGTATTTATTTATCAGTAATGATTCTAAAAAGTTTCATTCCATTACTTTCAGTATTTAATAATTTAAAATCGGAATTGAATGTGTGATTTTCTTGGATTAAATGGTTTGCATAATGTGAATCCGACTTCTGATTAACAAAGCTACGTTCGTGTTTTGAAATTCTAGTTTGAAAACTTCTGAAAGTTCTACCAATGTAAAACTTATCAAATTCACCACAATTAATTTCATAAACTCCTGATTTATTATCTTTATGAACTTTGGATTTATTATATGATTTCCTAAATTATTATCGGTACGATAAGCAACGTTAATGTTGTGATTAGATAAGAGAGATTCAAGTTTTACTTGAATTTCCGATGAAAGTGAGGCTGTTATATTTGATATTATTTTTAGTAAGGGGGTACACCTGGCTAATCGCATTTTTTAACAAATTTTTATCTATCATATTAGAGAGTTATTGGAAACCTGAATTTACCGTCTTGAAGTATTTGTGCTGACCTTATATAAATAGTGCTCGACCTTAAAATATACTTAAAATTTAGAGTTATTGAAACCACAGATCAACAACCTTATGAGGTTACGTTATAATGACAAGGTGGTAGGTACTTTGTCTTGCTTTATCAAAGGATAGAACATAGATAGCAGCCGAAAAAAGAGAGGTTATGACATGTAAATCATGAAATAAGGTCAAAGTGCCCTACAGTAACCGCGCACAAATAACGACAAGCAGTAACATTAATAATGTCTCCCTTATTTTAAACATCAACTGCGCATGCGTATATGTCAATATAAGGTCGGCACTATTACTGCTTAACTTTATAAAAGTTCCAATAACTCTCTATTGTCTATTATTATGGGATCATAACTATTATTTACGGCAATTTGTTTAATTATATTTTTCTCGATGTTGAAATTGGCGTTTGAAAGTGGAATATTTACTAAACGATGTACCATACTATTGAAAGCTGCCATTTTGTGTTGGAATGGATGTAGGGAAGTACTATGTATGACGCTATCAGTGTGCGATGGTTTGCGAAAAATTGAAAATTCTGTTTATCTACTTTTGTTATTTTCAGATCCAAATAGTTAATTGAGTTTATTTTTTCCATCTCTAAAGTGAATTTTATATTAGGGTGTAAAGTGTTAATGAATGTTTGAAAGCAGTCAAGTTGTCTAAGAGTACCAGTGAAACAACAAATAATATCATCCACATATCTAAACCTATAAACGATTTGACAAATTGTATAGAAAGGGTAAATAGAAGGATGGTTACAAATAATTATTAGAATAGGAAAAACCAGTTAGTTTGCCATAAGCATCTGAAGAAGGTGAAGTTCCACCGAAACGTGCGTCATGCGTTATTTCTTTTAATAAATGAGTGTAAATTGTTATTATTAACCATTGTTTTAACTTGTAAATTACCTGAAAAATAATCCATATTACCGATCGACGATAAATAAAGGCTTTTCAGTATATAGGATAGGTCAGTTCCAGCGCACTTTTAGTCATTTTTACATGTAAATTCCCATAAGGAAATCTAAGGCCCAAAATAGCGAAAATGGTTTCCTTTGCACTTTGGACCCTGAGTCGGATTTCAACGGAGTGGAAATGGCTCCTTGTATATCGGGGTCCATGACCTTCATGATTCATGCATAGTAAGTATAATATGTTGATATATCTGAATGAGTATCTGGATTTCGAATTGAATAACTATTTCAAATAATAGATGAGTCATCACTATTATTATAATTCTAACTCACATTTAATTTATTCAATATATCCAGGCTACACAGAATCAACAATATAATTTCATCGAACTCGGGATTTATCAGATTATAAATAAGAGTACCTTTTATATATTTTTCCATTGATCATATATTCAAATTATGACATGTTATATTCAAACTATGAATATAGTTATATTTAAAGGAGGTATGTTTCCTGCATAATTATTGCGACAATCACTCAAATTTTCTGTTACAAATAATTCATCTAAAATATACATGTCAGCCAATATTATTTTTAATGATGTCATTCATACAATGTACTTTTTGTGTCCACAAATTTCAAATGTAGGATTATATATGATGGGAATTGAATGATGTCATTTCATTATCATGTTAACGTTCGTAGCTGGCGGACTTTTATCACCACACTAATAAATAAATTAGCGATTGAGTTACATTTACCAGGTTATTCGTATTGCGGGCCTAGCACCAAGTTATAAGAACGTCTTCGAAGAGGTGATCTAAGGATTAAAAAACGCGACGGAGCTTGTAAGGAACACTCTATTTCCTACTCGAAAAGCAAAGATCTAGCCGTTAGACATAAAGCCGATCCAATTCCTGAAGATAAGATAACATAGGCTATGCCGATTCAAGCACACTTTTAATCATTTTACATGTAAATTTCCATACGGAAATAACTAAGCTCCAAAATAGCGAAAATGGTTCTCTTTTGGAACCATTTTGTGCATAAGGGATATTAGATTTTTCCCTATGGAAATTTGCATGTACAGTTATTGAAATTGTGCTAGAAATCAGACTATTCTGTACTGAGGTCAATGATCTTTCTGATTTATGAATAGTATAAAAACCATTGTTTATATTATACTCTGCAAGAGGAATATTAACGAATCATTCTCTTTATGGTGGGCAGCAGGGGATAGAAATAAAAATTTAAATATAGCTATTTATTTACTGATTACATCATAATTTTATCAATAGAAGGTACAATAATTATAAATTATGTTTAATCTGCATCCATTGATAGATCATTATGAGGAAAGTGCGAAGGCACCCTATAATTTTCCCAAGGTAGCATCTCATCTATTCCAGGTATTTGTTAGTTAGAGTAATTTCCTTGCATGTATCAAGACATTGTTCATAATCTTCAAAAATAATCTTCACCCTCACGAATGTCGATTTGACTCCTTTTGACTTCTTCATAACACCTAAATTTTTGATTATGTTATCTATCTCATCATCATCGTATCTTTCATCAACCCACTGCTTCTTTTTTCTATATCTTTTAATCAATTTTTCTCGAACTTGTTCTTTTCATTCATTCAAAGTGCAGTGTTCAAATCGATATAACTCTTAATCCAAGATGCTTCATCAAACTTGAGGAATTTATGAATTTTTTTTAAAATGGAACCATATTCAATCGCCTGCTTTCAATGTAAAAGTACATCAAATATTTCGAACGTTTTGTAGGATCGTAATTGTTACAATAAACGTAGTTTTGCAGTAGCTCATATAACACTACAAACTTGGGTGAGACCTCCACGTATGTCCCGTTCAACGAAGATAAACACATCAGGATCTGTGAGAAGCTCTAGATCATGCATTGTTTATTTCATCATCACCTCCTGAGTGCATCCCGGTCATATAAAATAATGGACAGATTCAATCTTATAGGTTTCAAGAAAGCTCTATCGGAATTCTTCAAATACATCAGTCAGAAGAACCTGTCTCTACGTACCGATCAACATATTCTCCCAAGCTGCTATAACCTAACTACTATATACTTACAACCCACGCAAAACGCGCGTAATCATTATTCTTCAAATAAGTTAAAGCATGTGTTTTCCTTATTTCTGGAGGAAGTTCAATGTCAGATGATCCCAATTGAGGCCTGAATTTATTAATATTACACCCAAATTAACAACTTGCTTCAAGGTCTATCCACTAACCAAGGACTCTCACTAATAAAACTACCAACTTTCTCAGTAAAGGCTTTTTAACTTTCTCATTGAAATGCGGGTTGAGATCACTATCTCTGTATATAGGCTCATTAGATGTTGAGATATATTTGAATTAACTCAATAGGCGATTGGCGCTGAAAATTTCGAACTCTCCACCGAAAACTGCGTTAACCTTAACGACTTCGGCTTTTGTTCAACTTATTGAGTAGTGGTCGTATGATTATCGCGCAACACTTTACTAAAAAACTCTCGCGAGTCCTTATGTTCGAGGTTTAAAATAACTCCTATTCTAATATGACAATCAAAAACTGTCGTTCAATCATCCCAATGAACTCTCCTCCATGCCGTTTCTCATAGAGTCATCAAACCAGCTCCCAGGTTTCTTCAAATTTTCAACTAACTACGTATTCTCTTCGCTCATTCCAATTTCATTGTTAGATTCTGATTTTTTTCTATTATCTCCACCGATTTTATTTTTTATTGATTCTCTGTTCAGCTAATTAACACACTTTAAGTTTATCATTAAACATTGTTCATCATTGCTTATTAATACGAAACATAGCACTACTCGTACCTTATTCAACAGTGCAATGAACATGTTGATTGTAGTCTCGCGAATAATCACAAGAAACTATCAGAAGTACAGAATTCAACAATTTAATACAAATCAAATCATTGAAATAGATAAGTACATGATATCCGTGGTGAAATAAGAAGAATATAAGATATTCAAATTCAGAGTACACCTTTCAGATAGAGAATAAAAAATTAGGAATTACTCAACAGATTTCGAATAATTTATATTGATGGGATACGTATATTTTCTATATCAATATAGGAATCGAAGTGACCGTCACTAGCAAAGATGTAACGATTACATTATAAAAATTAAATTTGAGATATAATAAATATTATAATTAGTTCCTAAACCTCAAGTAGATCCCCGAAGAGGGTATGTGGTGTCACATCGGAACTGTGCCATCGGAGCACCAAGGTTAGAAACTGGAAACAGTATTCATATATCCCAAATTTGTATCAGATATCCATAAACGAATAATTTTTCATATAATTCTCTTGTTACCAAAATTTGGCCAATAGAATGCGTCTTCTATAACCAGGACAAGACCTCGGCAACTTATTCCCCAGAACATCTTAGATACGTAGACATTGGTTGTACCTGCTCATTAACGATGACTGCCTACTTGGTACGTAGGTCTTACAGACATCAAGAGCAAGTACTATCTTCCTATTGGAATACGTCAGTCATGCCTTCGTGATGGAAATAATCGTTCATCCCTTTTATGCCAGAATGGAGACACCAATAATTGAAGAATGAGTATTGTTTACATGTTTTCTTAAGTATTAAGGAAAACTAACTCACCTATTCAGTACAAGTTGCTCTGAGTCTCAAAATTCAATTATTTTTAACATGCAAATAATAACTTAGTAAAAATAAAATATCCTACTAGTATAGAAAAAACCTAGTTTCCAACATTTTCCACCCAACAGACACTTGTTAGTTTTTCCTCGTGACAGAAAAAATTGAATAAAATATACTGGAAAGTAATATTCGTTAATATTGAATATTATTTAAAATATAAGAAAACAAAATAAATATGTTATGAAAACTGGCCCGGTAAGGAACAGAGTTTGACTTATCACGGGTAGAATTTTCTCTCGCGCATGAGTTGGAGTTGACGGGGAAACTGTAGCTGACCGTTGGTCGACTGGCCGCGAGCGCAGATTCATTCGAGCGAAATTTGAGCTCCAAGTAACAGTATAGCGTCTTTTGTTTTCCGAATATAGCTACGTGACCCGAAGAAGTTTGTAGGAGGTTCTGACTTGAGTATTTTGTTGGCGCAGTGTAGCGGATTTACAAGAAAGGCCTCCGAGTTAATAAAAGATTCCGAGAATATAAGCCGGTGTGATTTATCGTACGGAGAACTCGGACTTTTTCTGTCGCAGTTTGGCGAGATTGAAATTAGCGTAAACTGGGTGCCGTCGTAGATCCTCGTAGATTCCCTGAACATAAGATCGTTACTGTTTGTCTGTGGAGGAAGATTTGATCCGGCCAACCATTCCTAAGGTCCGAAGGAACGTGGTTTCCGAAGACGGCCATTGTTTCCGTTGGCACACTTTATACATTACATTTAGAGTGAGATGAACGCGCAGGTATTCCAGAAGCCATCCGGCCCAGGGCTCCGCACGCGCAGGTACGGTTGAAACGTCCTCTGACGTAACCAACGACCAGGTCAGTCTTACATACTGTTCTTTTCCTTGGCGCGTGAGAAAATAAAACTCTAATCAGTTCCAGTACAGTGTTTGTTTACTTATATATATATATATATATATATATATATATATATATATATATATATATATATATATATATATATATATATATATTTTCTAGTAGAAGTAATTGTTATTCTTTGTTCTCCTGTACACTGTATTGTGAGAATTCAGCTCAGGCCTGAGGCGGATTTATGCGGAATCCGTGATTCCCATACATGTACTTATATTTAGATTCTGTTTTGGTTTTCTTTGAATTGTGAATACTCGGTATCAGAGAGAGAGACCGATATCCATCTCAGCGGTATTAATTTTGTTGACCACTGAGTAGTTAATTAATTAATATATATATTGAGACCGAAATCATCACTTATTTTACTTTTCTGGTATACATCAATCAATAACGTGTAGCTGCCCAAGATCACTAATAATCTTTCTTTCCTACTTTAATAAAACTCCCACGACCTGAGATAGCTGCATCTACGCTATATATATATATATATATATATATATGTATAGAATTCAAAGTAGGTGGCGCCTATTAGTTTCCGGCAAATTGAATAATAAATACATTTACTCATGCTCAATATCCCTAGTGTCAGTTCGCTGAGCTAGCTGCATTATCTCGAAGGGCACTACTAGTAACGTTTCCGATTTCACGTTTAGGAGAAGAGTTAAGAATAAAGTTTCCACCGGTAATTCTCACCTTCAGTCAGAATTACCCCTTATCACACATAGGGCTTAGTATTGTACCTTAGGATCTATTATAAGAATCCATTTTGGTAAATCACTGCCCTTGGGAGGTGTGATAGACTACAGGACGTTCATATATTCTGTATGAGTTTTCAATGTAACTACTCGAACTTCTCCGTCTTCACCCGGCTGTAATTTGACAACTCGTCCGACAGCCCACTTCAAGGGATGTCTAAGCTCATTTTTTATCAATACTAAGATACCGAATTCGATATTGGGCGTAGAACCATCTTGAACGCAATTCAAAAATTCCTCTTTCCACCTCTTCCAAAAATCTGAGTTCATTCTCTGTATCATTTGCCATCGCGACTACCGATTCAGCGCAACATTTAAGAGGTCTGACCCAGGGAAGCTATTGAGTGTCTCCATGGTCAGGAAATGACCTGGGGTTAAGGGGGTAAGATCGATTGGATCTTCGCTAATAGCAGATAGAGGCCGCGAGTTTATAAGTGCCTCGATCTGTGTAATTAGCGAATAGAATTCTTCGTCATCTGATATGTTTTCTGATATATATCAGAGACTCTACCTCTCCGAATAAAACGAAGGAAGCTTTCGAGAAATGTATCAGTCGACAAATCTGACGATAATTCGATATGCACGCCTTTGTAGCGCAACAAACAAAAAGACAGATATATGCTTTGAAGGTTTTTGCACCTTTATGTTTTCCTAAACGTATAATAAAGGGGCCAGCATAGTCCAACGAACCGTGTGAAAATGCTTTAATTTGTGGAATTCTCAAAGAAGGAAGATCTGTCATGGCAGGTATATATGCTTGCGGTCTAGTACGAAAACAGTGAGCACATATGGAGATACATCGATAAATAGCACTGCCAGGAGAGAGTATCCAGAAGGTCTGTAGCATTATATTATGCAGAGTTTTGAATCCTGTGTGTAAGTTTTCATTATGAGTCTGCTCTACTACAAGGTCCGTGAACCTATCATGTTTCGGCAACAAAATAGGATGCTTAACCTGAAAGGAGAGAGTTGATTTTCGTAGGCGACCACCCACCCTGATAAATACCGATTCATCAACAAAAGGAGCAAGCTTTCTGACTGGTTTGGACAGAGAAGTATTATTTTTACAAGCCATAAAGATATCGGAGAAACATTCGTGAACATGTTCAACTATGGCCTGGAAGGCACAGTAAATTTCCTGTTGTGTCAAAACAACCGAAGGATTGTCTTTATTGCAATAAAACGAAAGACGTAACAGTGGATACGCTGCATTTTCTTGAAGGTGAGAATCTTATGAGCAAAGTTGATATGGAGGAAGATGAAATAGAAATATGCAATACCACCTGTGGTCTCTCTTCTTGAGAAACTTCTTTACTCAACAGAATAGATGGCAGTTCAGGCCAATTTACTTCTCTTTCTAGAAGAAAAGTAGGTCCTTGCCACCATGAAAGGTTTTCTAATAGTTGTAGAGAAAATATTCCTCTACTTACAGAATCAGCGGAATTATAATCCGTTGGAACATATCTCTAAGAGGACGGGAGTACAATCTTCTGAATATACACTCTATTGGCAAATCTATGCGGTGAATTTGCGAGCCATGCGAGTGTCACCTATGAGTCCGACCATGCAGTGCATCAAATGTGAGAAGATCTGAATTAGCTTCTTTCACTGAAAGTATTAAATCAGATAAAAGATATGCAGCGCAAAGTTCTAGTCGTGGAATAGGAACCACTCGAAGGGGCGAGACTCTAGATTTTCCAGAAATCAGAGTAATTATAATTTGGCTCACAATCGTAATGGATCTGAAATATATTACACAACCATACACTATAGTACTAGCTTCACAAAAACCACGCATCTCCAAACGAGAGATGTTCTCCGATATAAGACATCTAGGCAGTTGTACGCTGGATAATTCAGGTAACTCTGATTCAAACCGATCCCATGCATCCCAAATATCTCCAATGACTGGAGTATTCCAGTCACACTTTGGAAGCCATAGTTTTTGCATAATATGCTTGGCAAGCTGAATAACATGTGACATGTGACATATGATTTCACAAATCGCAAGGATTGAAAATCCTTGCGATTTGTGAAAGAATGCCACGCTTAGTGCATGTAGAATTAATTTCAGAAAAGGAGTAGGAAAACACATCCAGAGTGGGATTCCACCGTAGGCCTAAAACTTTTATGAATCTAGGACATTCTGTGTCAACATTGAGCGGTATTTATGTGTCGGCTGTTGGAACAGCAGCAAGAATATAGGGATGGTTGCTTGCCCATTTTCGCAACTCGAAACCTCCTCTTTTGAGTATAGAAATTAACTCTTCCTGTAGCTGAAGAGCTGCATCAACTGATCCTGCGCCTGTGCAGCAATCGTCTACGTATATAGCATAGCACCTTAGAAGCTGCAGGGTAAGTATTTTTTTCTAAAACTGCCAACTCTTGTAGAGTTCTCAAGGCCAAATATGGAGGGTGAACTTTTTTATCTCTTCATTTCTTGAGAAGCGCCAGAGAAATCTTGGAAATCTTCTATATTCCGGAGTACTAGTATCTGACAGTACATTTGTTTAATATCACAGATAAAGCCTACTTTATGAATTCGAAATTTTAATAAAATGATAGATAAATCCTGATGAAGTTTTGGGCCTGAGAAAAGCGTGTCGTTCAAGCTTCTACCCCTTACACTCTTAGCACTAGCATCAAATACTACTCGAAATTTAGTAGACGAGTTGTCCGCTTTCACTACACAATGATGGGATAAATAGAAGGCTGAGAAAGACTTGTAATTTGAAATAGTAACCTCGGAAATGTATTGTGATGTAAACGAGGGTTCCTATAGAGCTGGGACTCTAAAGATATAAATCGCCGAAGGGCCTGTGAATATGAGTCTCCACAGTCCAGTTCTGTGTACTCAAATGAAAGGGGAACAACAAACTTTCCTGAAATATCTCGACGAACTGATATCTTATATATTGTCTCACATTTATGATCGTCTAGAGAAAAAGTAGAACTTTCTTCAGGAACCTGATCTAACTCCCAAAATTTTTGAAGCGTAAAATCTATTTGGGGTTCGAGAGCAGCATGACAGCTTAAAAGTGACGTGTTCACTGATGCACATTCAGTCTTTCCCTGTAACACCCATCCAAAAACTGTCTCAAGGGCAGTTGGCGTACCATGATCACCAAAGATACGTCCAGGCCCTAACATGAATGGAACCAGCACAGCTCCAAATAGCATATCTATTGGACCAGGTGTCGAAAATGTACTATCTGCTAGTGTCAAGTTTCTCATTTATATGTAAGACCAATTATGTGGATTAATATATATTTTGGTTAATTTGAACAAAGATTTGGGAGAATGATGGATTCAAATGAGAAGGTAGGACCATCCTTACCACAAGGCTTGACTAATCAATGGGTGATACCCCTAGTTGATCTGGAAACTTGATAATTCAATCCTTCTATTGGTACTGAACAGCGTTGTCTTTTCAAACCCAAACGATTAAAACAACGTTGTTCACTAATGAAAATCGCCATGCTAGCAGTATCCAAAAGAATGCGAACCCTCTGAAAGTTTCCTCGACAATCCTTAATATCCACTTCTGCACTAGAAAGCAGGACCGTGGATTGTTTTATAGGGAAATTTGAAGTACTGCATTGCAGTGCGACAGTGTAATTGAAGCCGAAATCCGAAAATTTCGTATCGATGGTATTGACCGCCCTATTGGTTATCGAATCCTTATCGACTGTTGAACCCGAAGGGTTTGCCACGAAAAGGGCTCTTTGGAATGCATTCGGTTTACGGAAGTTTAAATGAAGTGGTGTATGATGAGTATACTGATATATTTTGCAAGTAATGGACGATGAACAATTTCGGGTGGAATGTGATCCACGCAAGCAATTAGAACGAAGGTTAGTTCCTTTAACAAAGGCAACTCTGTCATGTGGAGATCGCCAGCAGATTTTAAATAAGCAGAAGGCGTTGAGGACCTATTGAAAGAGAGACCTTTATCAATAGTGGAAACCTGTGGAGTTGTACCTTTATATTTTGAAAATGATGCTGGCACCATACACTGAACAGACTCTAAGGCCTTGCAATGATTAGTTAAGAAAGTAGTAAGAATTTTATACGTAGGCAAGCTCAAAATCTGTTCTTGTTTTAGAATCTAATTTTTGTAACTAAATATTGAATATTACAAAATCCCATGAATCCGTATTAAACTTTAAAACGTTAAGTGCAGCAAGGTTTTCTGAGAATATATCCAATAAATTTCTTCAATCCTTAGGAGAATGTTTTTGTAGAGGTTGAACCATATAAATTTCATTAAAATATGTTGTGGCCAAAAAACGCTTATTTTGATACCTACTAGCGAGTGCATCGTATGCTATTTGATAATTATCCTCGACCATAGGAATAGCTTTTAGTAAATTGAAAGGTTAATTTTTTAAGGATGTCAACAAATAATGATATTTCTCTATCTTACTTAAACTAGAATTTTTATTTATTATACTATTGCACATTTCAAAGAAAGAAGGCCACAATTTTAGGTTGCCCTCAAAAACAGGCAAGTTGATCTTCGGCAATTTCCCTTTCAAGTTATTTCCCGGAGTGGGAGGATTACAGGGGTTGCTATTAGCCTGCAAAATAGTAGAACGAGAATCTTTAGAGATAGCTCCAATTTTTTACTTCTAACCCCATACAAGTATTAATCCGCTAAAACTCTAACCTTATCTTCCTCATCAAACTGCGTATCGTCGGTAATTAAAGAAATTATTTGATTATGAAAGTCCTGAACTTCTTCATAGATTGCTTCCACAAATTCTGTCCTCGCAGAGAAATTTTGTGTGTGTGAAATTCCTGACTGGAAATTGATTGAATTTCAATATAAACAATGAAAATCTATAAATGACCCACTGTTGAAGAACAAATTGATACGTATAGAATTTTGAATGAAATGATAATTTTAATTTCAGATATAACAAATCAAATTAAGAACTTAATTTTGGTTATTTCAAAATAATGTAAACAATGCAGGCAACTGTCTAGCTGGCTGCACGTTTAACGAATCGCTTATCGCTTCGATGTAGTGTAGGTACCTAAACCGCAAGTCTCCGTAGACAAACTCTGTGAAGATATGCAAAGGAGACAGAGATGATCTGAAAAGACCGAACTATGTTTAACATATGACAATATACGATAATTGAAATAAATGATAACGTGATTTTAGAGGTGGAAACCATGGAAATTTATAGAATTGTTCAAAATGGTTGCATTAAACTGAATTACAAAATATTTGAAAATTAAACAACTTAAGGAAACTGATACAATCCGGCTCGATAGGGACAAAATGTCGTAAACAGACTTTTTCTTTCTCTTCTCGAAGGACCTTATTTTAATACTTAATTATTTTTTTTTACCAAATTACAAATATCATTTATCGGCGAGATGCTAACGAAATTTTATGGACTTACCAATCTTCGGCGTGGTTCGTCGTCTTGAGAGCGCTCTCCCCTATTCACCACCACTTCACTGAAACAACACTCTTCGAGCTGAATTGAGCTGTGTACTCTTTAATGTTCAACTTAAAGTGTAATAATGTTGAAAATAATATATTTCTTATTGCTTAAATGAAAATCCCACCGGACGTTTCTCATTGTACGTAAAACTGTCTATATGTCTATCGTATGAATGATGTCTTTTCTGGGTTTGCGCATCGTACATAGCACATCTGTCTTTTGTCCACACAAAAAATGAGCATCTTGTATCTGCGGTACATTATCTTTTAAGATGCAAATAATAACAAAGTAAAAATAGACAAAGAAAATGTCCTAGTTTCCAACAAACTTCATGCATCGTCAACTTTGAAAAATATTGAATGCATAATAATGCAAATTTAATATAATAATTTTCTATAGCCTATACAATTTTTTTTAGTGTGGTTCAAGGTGTATAGCCCAGAATACTTTCACTTAATTTGATATCCTCAATATTAACGAAAAATTAAGGGTAAAATTGAATAAAACGAACAGTATTAAAGATTCATATTACAATTCAATTCTAAAAGAACTTGAAATCAGAAAGAAGAAGAAGAATAACTTTATTGGAACTTATCCAAAAGGCTAACGACTGAAGTCTTCCAGCCTATAAAATGATAATGATATAATGTACACATATACTTAATATTTTAAAATGAAATGATATTTGAAAAGTCTATTTGCTTTTATCTTATGTCCAATGAATAGTTCAGGGGTCGGGGTGGAATGTTTCTTTTCGTAGTAACCCTTTCATTGGATTCATGCAGCAATAGAAGTATTCTTCAGTACATTCACTTTTTCACTTTGATATATTTTATATATTATTTCAATATATAGGATGGTAGTTCTGCATTGTGATACATTGTAATACTCTCTCTTTGGGTCATTGTCATAGTTTTGTTTTATTTTTTAGTACATTCACTTTTTCACTTTGATTAATTGCAATATATAGAATGGTAATTCTGCATTGTGATACTGTTTTTCCCTAATAGGATTTTTATTCGCAAGTGTGATGAAATAGTACACATACTATGCATCAACTTCAACCTCCCTGGTAGATTCGATCAATCGGCACATCTTAGTGTTAATATTTTCTATGTTGCATTTGTTGTACAAATAGACCATCTCTGGAGGACATTCAACAGGGTCGGTACCAGGGTCAAGGGTGATCTCAATTGTCAAATGATCCGAGACCAAGTCCGAAGATAATTCATTATTTTTGATATTGAAATGTATATTTTTCGTGAAAAGTTAGACATCTGGTGTACTATTCAGGTTATTCTCCATTATGAAATTGGGTGGTATATGCAGTTGGACAAAGTCTCAGTTTTTGATGAATTGTTCAATTTGTTTTTTGTAGCGTTCTAATTTAGATCGCCTATCATGATTGTGTATTTGTATTGTGTTGCGTTTACCAGTAGGTTTTCTTCTATAAGTCGACTTGAGTGGTGCATATGTGTTGAAAAGATATGTATTTTGTCCTGTTCAAAGGGTATTGTAGCATGTAGCACCTGACCCCATGGGTGGTTGTTAAGATGAGAGGGATTGCTTGTTGCCACTTTCATCCATTGTTACAAAACATTCAAGACAAATATCTCTGTTGAATAATTTATATCAGATATGAAATATATGATATGGTTTTAACAAAGATCACTGAAAATTCTTAGCTATTGTGTATATCAATTTGTTATTATTCCGAATTTTACTTACCCTTCTGGCTTACTTACTAAAATGTGTTTGAGGCAATCACGCGTTCAACATTTTAAGAAATAAATGTGATTATGCTGATACATAAATATTTTTTGTGAGTAATTATGTCCAGGAACACATGCTGAATGTTAGCATGGATACAATAATAGACATGAATTGCATGAATACAAGATGACTTGTATTATCGAAAATAGAGACATATCATCATGAAAGATTTTCCCTATTATTGATACCACGAATAGACGAATTTTGTAATTCTAGTTGTATATTTAGTAATGAAATTTAGTATCCCTTTTTTTAGCAGTCGTTGAATTTAAATTATTTCTTACAAAGGAAGATCAGCATCCATATATTTCTCTTATTTTTTCCAGGTTCTGAACGAAAATTTTTATCAAATGGTAACTTATATTTCCTCTATCGAGGTTATACAATTTATGGAATTGGTTTGTTTAGCACAAGCACAAGAATGTATTTTAGAGAAGAGTATGATGGATAATCGTAAAGCTTCAATTATTGGTTTGTATATATTATGTTTGTGTTCCTCCAATCTTAATTTATCTAAGAATTTTTTGAATCTTCTTTATATATTCATAATATTAAATATATTCACAACTATTATTGACAAATAGATGCGTTTTAATTTATTTACAAAAAGTAACAAAATTGTGTTCTGGGGGTGAATATCATTCTGAGAATGTATTGTCTTTTTGGTTTAGATCCGAAAAAAAAATTTATAGTTTATTCAATTAGTAAAGAATTGATTTATAATATCACAGTGTATTATTATTATTCATAAAGATCCTCGAGTAGAAACCTCTTCAATTAAAATGTCAAGTATGGATCTTTTGTTGTCTATCTTTAGAAAAAGGAAGCTGGATAATCATTTAAATTGTTTTAACACTCACATAACCCAGGATTTCTTTTAAAATATTAATTAAATTTGACTTAATTTTTATATAATAATTTTTTCCACCTTCTCTTTTATAACTGCATGGAGAAAAGCGATTCAACACACTTTCCGCGTTAAAAATCCATGGTACCAATGAGTGAGAACAAATTGAAATTGAAATAATTCAGTCAGGTGTTGAAGAATTTACACAGAATTCGAAATTAGGTTTTAAGATTAAAGAACATTTAGTCATCGCTAGATGTTTTTTCGATGCCGTTTATTGTAGACCTGCAGAATTTCTCTGTAGATTTGCAGTTGGAAATTATTAAAATGCAGTGAGGCACCCATTTGATACTTTTCTTGGATTCCAATATCATGGTGATCTAAAAGCAATTTCATATGTCTCACACACCTGCCACGGCAGAGCCTTCGAATAAAAGCTAATGTGTAATTTATAACTGACATTTGTGCAAGTGTATAATGTTCATTTGGTTAAAACGTTTCAAAAAAATACATTCTTGCTCAAATTCTGGCCTCCCTCCGAAATTCCATAAAATGTCTGGCCCCTCCATGAAGAAAGTTTGCCCACCACTGTCTAGAACAATATCGCATTGAACATTGTGTATTGGATCAATATATTAATATGCTTAAATACATATTACCAAATATAAATGAGAAACAATATACTTGGTTTTTAGTCGTATTTTACCGCATAAAATACATACTATTTCAGGTTAAGCGAAGGAAAACAGCCAGATGCGGAGGTGCGGGAGTATTTTTCCCATCCGTTTCAGACATAGACCAAGAATTTTCGAAAAATTTTATGTATTTATATATATATATATATATATATATATATATACAGTGAGAATTATTTCAAGGTATACATAGAAAAACCATTGCCATTAGATCCAATGAAAAATGTTTGCGCCATTTGAAGGTATACATAGGAAATATAGCATATCAAGTTGTTGCTATGGTAATATGATGATTTTAAAACTTGACAACTTGAAGTACTTCAGACGTGATTGTTGATAACTTTCATTTCTTATCGTATTAAGTTTGAAAATGTACATTTACACACTACAAGAAAAGATTCGCTCTTACGATTGGTACTGCAATGGCTTTAGTTTAAGGAAAATGAGAGATCATTCTAGTGTTGAATATCCTGAGAGACCGGTTCCGTCCATAAGAACAATATCAAAAAGAACACAGGCTGTTTGCAAACATCCCATCAGAGATCCGGAGTTAGAGCACCATACAAAATCAATGAAAATAAGAGAATAGATGTAATAAATAGTGTTGTCGAGAACAGCAGTATAAATTCAAGATCAGTAGCCGCTGCCCATTCCATTTCACAAAGTTCGGTGATGCGAATTCTACGCAAAGAAAAATTTAGATCATACAAGTACCAAAATTACCAAGAATTAAAAGTAGGTGACCCTTCTTTATTTCGAATGTTTTTTGTTAAGAGCTACTGCTCCTGAATTTATACTGCTGTTCTCAACTACACTAGTTACCACATCTATCGTCTTATTTTCATTGATTTTGTATGGTGCTCTAACTCCGAATCTCGGACGAGATGTTTGCAAACATAAAATTTTGCTGCTATATTTGATAAATAAAAGTGTTTTTCTTCGTTTCAGTCTTTATTTTCCTTTCATTGCAGTTAAGCTAACTCCTACGTGTCATGACTTACTCTTACATAGTTAATAAGATTAACTACTTCCTTGAAAGCCAAAGCAATTATGACAACTGCGACGTATCAATAATATCGCTAAGCAACGACAAGTAATCTGTATTGTTGTTTTCCCTATGTATACCTTGAAATGATTCTCACGGTATATATATATATATATATATATATATATATATATATATATATATATATATATATATATATATATATATATATATATATATATATATATATATATATATATATATATATTGTAACCAACCTCCCTTTTAAACAGCTATTTATGCCCTGGCTAGCAGGGAGATTGGTTAACATATAAGGGTTCTGGGTTTTTCTCAGTAATAATAACAAGAGTAAGTAAAATGAAGGTATTTAATGCTTTCCTTTACATTAAGTGAGACTTATCTTTTCTTATTGTTTTTCTTCTTTAATTTTCCATTGCCTTGTGTTCTTCTTGAGGCGGATTGTACTTCGGATTTCTTGGTAGCTCCAGATAAGGTGAACTCTCTAAGCTCCAGATAACGTGAATTCTCTAAGCTCCAGATAACGTGAATTCTCTAAGCTCCAGATAACGTGAATTCTCTAAGCCAAGTAGTTCTTAGCTCCTGACCAAGTGGCTAAAATAATTCGGGGCAAATCAACATACAATCGCTAACTAAATATGTTCCAAGATATCTGTAGGGTATCGATGGCCAATTCAAATTAACATTTAGATTTGTCTCAAGCAAAAATGCTAAGAAAGACAGCATATGTTCCAACATTAAACTGAACATAAGGTATGAACACGTGAAATTTACCATCGCTGAACTACAAAAATCTTGTGTTAAATTGAGAGAGTTAAACAAGCAAATGAATTAGAAATATTTTGAATTAGGAAATGTGAGATGATTATTTCAATATTGAAGGATAAACAATTCAACATAGACAAATAAAAAAAAATGAAATGAAATGGCGGAAAGATGAAATAAGCAATCAATTCAGATTTTCAAGATAATGCATCAATACGAAATAGATATATTTCTTCTCACAACTTACCATGTATATCAGATGCCACACAGATACTTAATAATTTTTAAACAAACTTTCAATTTATTAGGTATGAATATAATTTCAATAATTAATGAAGTGTTACGTTTAACAGTTAGTTGGCGAGAGAACGGTATCAGATTCTTCACGTTCAGATTCAACTCTCTCCCCCTACTCTCTTGATGCGCAGGTCATTAACCACAGAGAAATCGAAAGTGAAGCGTGAAAACATGGTACGTAAATGAACAATTCAGTGGCGTTGGCTAATCGGTGAATTAACCCGTTACAATATATATGTATATATATATATATATATATATATATATATATATATATATATATATATATATATATATATAATATATATTCCAGGTGTATATTGACATCTCCAGAGGTTCCGATCGAGTCGAATGAGCTGAAATTTGGTACCTAGGTTTGTTTCCATTGCAGAATAAACCGCTGCCATTTTTACGTAGATATTTCTAATTTTGGTATGAATATCCTTTCCGGTACATATTTACATCTCCAGCGGTTTGTATCACAACAAATGAGCTGATCATTTTTACCTGGGATTGTTTTCGTTGCAGAACGAAACTACCGAAATTTGGTTAAATTTTTACAACCGCCGCCACTTTTAAGTGGATATTTCTTGTTTTTTCATGGTTTTTTTAAATTGCATCTCGATCTCTTTCACTGTGGATTGGGTGGATGTTGAGGACGTTGGTTACAACTTTCTTCCTCAACCACGAAGCGAATTTTTTAAATTTTCGAAATATAATTCAAACCGTTAGAATAAATATGATGGAGCTCTGCTGCTCACGAGTTTGTTTATGTCTATTTTTATTCAACTAATGGTGACGGTTGTTTCGTAGTACTACTACATTTTCAAGCGAATGAACATTTTTGCATTGTACTGTGTCGGTAGTATTAGGCAGGTAGGTATACAAAGGAAGTGGGTGAAAGATTATAATTGCTGGGAATTTCGAATTTTAACCTATGTAAGTGAAGGGCTTGCTAATAACATAAGCTTATTCTAGAAGACATCAAATAATGGGGAATTTTGTACATCTGTTTGGTCATTTAACAAATTGACTAAGTTATTTTTATTATATATATATATATATATATATATATATATATATATATATATATATATATATATATATATATATATATTTCTATGGATTTAGTTCCTTACTTCTCGGAGCTGTATGTAAAATTTTTATATTATTTATGTTTGGAAAAGTGTGACCTGAATCTAGGAAATGTTTCGCAAAATTTGATTTTTCTTTATTTAATCTAAAGGAGAGTTGATATTCTTTATATCGAGTGGCAACATTTCTGCCTGTTTGTCCTGTATGAAAGCTATTACACTCATTAAAACTAGCTTATGACCTCCGTAAAATAAGTTAATGACGTATACGTTTGTTAAGGATATTTGATGTGTGGGTATATTTGATTAAGTGTTATTTGCTTTTGTTTTTTATTCATTAAAGAGTTTATAGTAGCGTCCTTGCTATTTGTTTAATTTTATCCAGTTCTGTATTCTGCTCAACTACTTCAAGTGGAAGAGAGAAAGCTCTATGTATCATTGACCGATATGCTGCTAATTTATGTGAAGTAGGGTGAATGGAATATTCATGAATAGTACTATCTGTAAAAGGAGTTTTTTGAAGATATCATAAATTAGCAGCATATCGGTCAATGATACATAGAGCTCGATAAAATTGAAGAAATACAAAGGAAATAATGGTTATGACGACGCTACTATAAACTCTATAATAAATAAAAAACAAAATCAAATAACACTTAACATAAATATACCCACACATCAAATAACCAAAACAAACATATGCCTCATTAACTTATTTATGTTCAATTTCCAGCAAAATCGGTAACCTACTCCAAAAATAATATGAAAGTACCTTCACAAAAAATTTCTCTATTTTTTAATGTTAAGATATTAACTATGCCTAATCCAAAATTTAGAGCGTCTACACAATGTAGACTTATCTGTATTTTGGATTGATTGGGCCGATACATGGTGTAAATTAATAAACATATTAATACAATGGTTAATAATAACAATTTACACATTTATTCAAAGAAATAACGCATGACGCACGTTTCGGTGGAACTTCACCTTCTTCAGATGCTAATGGCAAATTGCCATTAGCAACTCTATCCAGTTGGTTGGAAATATATAAATGACAAAACAGATGTACAGAATTCCTCATGATTTGATATCTTATAGAATAAGTTTATGTTTTTAGCAAGCCCTTCACTTACATAGGTTAAAATTCGAAATTCCCAGCAATTATAATCTTTCACCCCCTTCCTCTGTATACCTACCAGCCTACTATTCTAACTAATGTTCATTCGCTTGAAAATGTAGTAGTACTACGTAACTGCAGTCGCAAATAATTGAATAAAAATAGTGATAAAAAGAAAGTATATTGTTTCTCATTTATATTTGAAAATTTATTATCACAAAGTAACGGACAAATCCATTCAACATATTACTAATTACCTAAATCTTCTGTAGCTAAGGTTGCTGTACAAGTGGTCGATTATTATAGAAAAGCCCAGATCGTCCTTCAAGGTGGAATCGACGAAATTAATTATAATGAGTACATTCAGGTTGGAACGTTCAAGGAGTGGGTCAAATATTTGAACTTCAAGGTGGCCTATCACAAGTGTATTTTCTTACTATACCAAGGCCAGCAAGCGGAAGAATTGCAGAAAATGGGAGAACGTGTAGCGTTATACCAAGCGGCGGCTGATCAACTGGAAGTTTCTCGAAAACTTTCAACGAGTATGGAAAACAAACAGGTACTGAAATGAATATGAACGAATTATTTTTACACCTCGCCATATCAAAGTCGATATTGAATAGCGATTTGAGTAGCTGCTTGGTAATGCTACTCTGATATAAGCTGATTGTCACGAATGAAAAAAAAAACATTTTTAGATTGCTTTCGTAGTCCATTTTTGATTTTAACATATTTGAAAATTTATGAAGTTTCAACTTTTCATTACGTTTTTCTCATTCTTAGTATAATACCGTGATTATTTGCTACAGTAGAAGCACTCCACCAAGTAAATTAAAAGCTGTATTACCTCTGACCTTATGACCGATTTCTTTCACAGGCACCCATATTCATGAATGTAACTCAATTACCAATTAGAATTAGTTATAGCAGTCCTGGTCGTCTTATTTTAATACAATAAATATGGTGAAGGATACACATGCAAGATAACTCGTTGTTTTTATATACAACTATACTTAATAGTGCATGGAATCTATTGTTAGTACGTGATTATTTATCATGATGAATTAAATTGGACACGGCCACTCTTGTCTTTTCACGTTGATTTCAAACGGTGCATGTTCTCTCCTTGAAGAGAGGGATTGGGAGAGCCTTTGCTCATATGATTTCAAGAAGATTTATCAAATAAAACTAAACAACCTTAAAAATTCAGATAGGTATAGCTTATAAATTTCTTGTTGAGTTAGGCCAAATGTTTCACGACGCCCCTGTGAAGTTACCATAGAGCCCCGGGACGTCGCGGCTCTCACTTTGTGAACCCCTGCTATAGTAACTAAAGTGGTTATTTTGTAGAACTTTGCATGCAACGTTTTGTGTAGTCTTTACTGTCGCTTCTTCAATTATTGTTTTTGAGTTTCTTATGTTGGTAGTACAGTACACTTATATTCTCCTTCTTCAATATTTCCGAAACTACACCAACATTATACCCTTATATTTTTCATTATTCGTAACATATTTTTACTGTTAACGCTTCAATGGAATGAAAATTTCCATAGCCAAAGTGAGCCATTTTGGAATTCAATCAAACATGAATATATCAAACTGATCTCACACAATTATGCTATCTTGGATTGGAAATATAACTAAATGCTGTTATGAATGAATGTTGAACTGATTTAAAAATATGTATTAAAATAACCCAAAATATTTAATCGGTTGTTAAAACTAAATTTTTATGTTAAGAATAATAGCCAACAAATAATCAAGGAAAACAGAGGACCCTTTTTTAATTTAAATTGAACTGGTGCATCCTCCCGCATAACCATGTTAAGCATTAAATAATTTCTGTTCGATATTACTATCGCCCTGAAGATAACTTAATAAATTGAACTTCAATTTTCTTGTGAACACCATGAACATTTTGATATTACCATAGTCGTGGTACATAAGGTGTATAGAATGTTGAATGATCTGGTTATAGCTTTCTTTCACAAACATTTGATTGCAGGATATAACTGAAGCATTAGCCTTCACATCAGATGTTGTTGAAGGGAAAAAAAAAGCTGCAAAAAATGAAAATGATTTCATCTATCACGAGGAAGTACCTAGCAAGGATACTTTTCAAGAAGTTAAAGGAGCATCGCTGGTTAAGGGAATACCCTTCAATATAAATGACGTAGAAGTGAGTAGGAAAACGAATTCTGGCTTTAAAGAGCAATATCTACATTGAAAAATTTTGTTATTTCCCTTTATATTCCTAAATATCTAATCTGATAAGAAGATAAAATCGCTGATTATTAATTAGATTCTTTGTGACTGAAAAGAGGAGAAAAAATCAGTTGAATTTGCATGCTTTAATATTTGAAAGTTTATTTTGGATATTCATCACATTTTGTCGGGACATGCAAAATTTAAAAATATATATCAATATATTGCTGAAAGTGCTTGATTTTCGTGCCCTTCTAGAACTCCATCTGATTTTGGATTTTGTGGTTTCTATTTACTTATATATAAAAACTCATATGAACAATGTGATAATATTTATTCAATAAGTAGAAAACAAGTGGTTCAATTTAATTAAATGATTTCATATTTTATATTTCTTCGTTAGGTTTCTCTCTAACAATGAAAGCAACAGCAACCTATTGACAAAGTTTTTTCACCAACAATATTTCTATAGATGTCGATAATACACTATTAGACTTATTTTTTTGTTGTTTTGTGATCATATTTTAACAAAAAACTAAAAACTTCAAAGGTATATTTCAGCCACCATATCACACAATATTGACTAAAGCGATAAAAGCTTAATCTTCATCAAACTCAGATCATTCAGTAATAGTATATTCTGTAACAAGGTTAGAATGAAAATTCGATGCGAGTGGAAAAGTTCCGAGCGCGAGCCGAAGGCGAGCGTGAGGAACCACGAGCATCACGAATTTTCATTCTAACCGAGTAGCAGACTATACTTTCTCCACGATCAAAAATTTTAAATATAGATTTTCAAATGAAAACGAACAAAAGATAATTTATATTACAGAACCCAATCACAATTATATTAGGTAAACACTCAATAATTCAAGAAACATTTTACTCTGTATTAATTGTTATATTTGTACAGTTCTCGAAATGAAAAACTGGTGCATTATTGGAAGAATTTTCAACAATTGCGTGGTTTGTAGAAGATGAACTTACTAACAGTCACATAATTTGAAGTGAAAGGCATGATTAACGGTGTATTAGATCCAGTAATTGATGAGACTTACTTATTTTGTAATTTCAGGTGGTATATTTTCACACTCTGATTCTGAATCACTGAATAAATTCATGCTACTCATTATATATTATCGAATGAAAACGTGACAGCAATAATTTTGACACTTACTTAAATTTGCCTCTACGATGACAATCAACTGCGTCAAGGCTAATGTTATTATTGCTAGCCAGTGTGATTATATATATATATATATATATATATATATATATATATATATATATATATATATATATATATATATATATATATATATATATATATATATATATATATATATACATATATATATACATACATACATATATATCAGGGGTCTCTAAATGGCGGACCGCATCCGGACCGCCGACCCATTTTGTGCGGACCGGGAGAAGACAGCAACTTGCACTACAGAGTACGTAATTTAATAAACATGTATCCCCCGAATTGACGGACGCAACAACGACCACGTGTTGTGCGGACCGCGATGGTAATATTATTTCTTAAAACGGACCCCTAGCGAAACTAATTGGTGACCCCTGATATATATTTATTTATATATATATATATATATATATATATATATATTATATATATATATATATATTATATATATATATATATATATATATATATATATATATATATATATATATATATTATATATATATATATATATATATATATATATATGTATGTATATATATATGTATGTATATATATATATATATATATATATATGTATATATATATATATATGCATATATATATATATATATATATATATATATATATATATATATATATATATATATATATATATATATATATATATATATATATATATATATATATATATATATATTATATATATATATATATATATATATATATATATATATATATATTTTTATTTAATATATATGTATATATATTAAAATCATATTTGTAATAAACTGTCACTTGTTATTTAGTAATAATCATGACATCATATAGGTATCAGGACCTGATATATTCGCAAGACTGGTTCCAATGGAAACACATGAAGCATCATCGCTTTATAGTGAGAAAAAAGCTGAAGTATTGAGGAAGTATGGAGAAGTAATAGAGAATAAAGACCAAAAACTGGCTGAATTCATGTCGTCTATGCAAATTGAATTTCTGAATGAAGTAAGTCTGATATGCAGAAAATATCAAGATGATATACACTGGTAATTTTGAAGGTGGGATTATGCAACTAAGTTTATGTGGAAATATATATATATATATATATATATATATATATATATATATATATATATATATATATATATATATATATATATATATATATATATATATATATATATATATATATATATATATTATATATATATATATATATATATATATATATATATATATATATATATATATAAAATATATATATATATATATATATATATATAATATATATATATATATATATGCATATACATATACATTCTGATATCATTGTAGTGTCCCAACATAAAACATCCTTTGGGCGTCGTCCACACGTGGACTTTTTATTTGATAGAGTTCAAAAACAACTTTTGTGATATTGATTTATTGTGTGATATATATATATATATATATATATATATATATATATATATATATATATATATATATATATATATATTATATGGACAATTTGGAACAGACAATAGCCTCACGTATTGGATTCTCGAAATCATATGATTATTTCTTGTGCTTATAATTATTTATACTATTGAATGAACCTGTAAATTATATTCTGACAAATATAGTAGTTAATCAAAAGCTTTGAAAGTTATTTGTCTTAGTCGAGACTCAATGATAACCGAAATACATTTTTGAAATCTCTGTCAAATGTGAAAAAATATGAAAAAAAATTTCCTAAATTATTTTTGTGAGAAAAGTAAAAATAATTATTTCTCTTTACGTCGAGAATTCGTTTTCGTATTTTTCCCGAAAATAATAGACTATTTCACGGTATTGAGAGACAATAGCGAAGTAGTTTTTATCCGTTTTACACCTACTTTTCCAGAATTTTCGAAATTTTTTTGATGTCACATTTATATAATATATATATATATATATATATATATATATATATATATATATATATATATATATATATATATATATATATATATATATATATATATATATATATATATATATATATATAATGATATATATATATATATTATGTCTGTGTGTAAAACTTTGTAGTCCGGAAGCCAGGTAAAAATTTGGTCATTATTTCCTCTCGAACGATAATTGGTGAGACGCATCCGGGAATAGTATCATTAAGCCGGGTGAACGTCAGCTGTGGTTCCCTGGAGGGATAAGCGGCGAAATTCGACTGAAAGTTATATAATTTGTTGATTTATTCTAAAATGTCTAAACGAAATATGAGAAAAACACAGAACATAGAGCTGAGCGCAGAGCACAAAACAAAATAGCTTATATTGGTTCAGAATACTAGTTTTTCATCGAAAATACTGGGCTACTATATTGAATGGAAAAGTACTAAATTCATTAGGATTCTACTCAAAATTCCAAATTAAAACAATGGTTAATAATAACAATTTACACATTTATTGAAAGAAATAACGCATGACGCACGTTTCGGTGGAACTTCACCTTCAGATGCTAATGGCTAACTAACTATGTTGCTCTGTTATATCGAAAACAAGAAATACAGAGATGACAAATTGTGTGGGAAGATCGTTACAAATAATTATTAGAATAGGAAAAACCCAATCTGAACTGCTAGTCACGTAGTTCGGTAAACTTAAATCTCTCTTATCTAAGCGATCGTACCGGTAATAATTTAGGAAATCATATAAAAAATAATAAATCCAAAGCTCATAAAGATAATAAATCAGGAGTTTATAAAATTAATTGTGGTAATTGTGATAAGTTTTACATTGGTAGAACTTTCAGAAGTTTTCAAACTAGAATTTCAGAACACAAACGTAGTTTTGAATCAGAAAGCGGATTCACATTATGCAAACCATTTAATCCAAGAAAATCACACATTCAATTTCGATTTTAGAATATTAAATACTGAAAGTAAAGGAATTAAACTTAATTTTTTAAAATCATTTTAGATAAGTAAATACATGCATTCCGGTCTCCTATTGAATAGCCAAATCGATCATACTTCAAACCCCCTTCTCAACTTTTGAAAAGTGTAATTCAGTTAATGAAAATAAGGCTGGTTTTAAGGGCCGACCCTTGTTCGAACATTTGGAAAATTAATTTCCTTTTGCATAAATAAATTAATATTTCACTTAACTCAAAGTGTCTGGCATTCGATACAGAAATAGACATCAACAAGTACCTCCCAATTTTCAAATGCAAGACGGTTTTAAATAGTCGAAAAATTGGTTCATAGGGGTGAACTTGCAAGAAAAAAAAGATTTTTGTCCGGCAATCGAAACAATGAAAATTTTTAACATTTTTCAGTGATCACTATTTGTCTGGTATTTTTTTTACTTATATATTTTTGAATAGTCCAACCCAACGTATCTGGATTTTTTATGTATATTTTTCATTGAAAAAAAATTGCTACTGAAACTTTTAACTCATTTTAAAACTATTTAATTTAATTAAATTTTTTTTTTTAATTTTCGAACGACCCAACTAATCTGTCGTTTTGAATTCAAGTATAACCATAGATTTTCAATAGAAATGCAAAATGCCAGACAAAAATAAATCGTTCAAACTAGAAAAAAAAGATAAACAAAATATTCATTATTTTTTTCTAACTTTAAAATTCATTTATTCATTTTCGAACAGCCCAACCTGTTTGGCCTTTGTATATTGTATTTATAGACGTAATTCTAATTGAAATACAAAATGCCAGACAAAAACAAATCATTTTTAATATTTTTTTACAAATTTTCTTTCGTCCGGCACAATTATGCATTTTCCAATTTGTCTGGCAAATTTTTTGTGACGAGAAATACATATCAATTTTAAGTACCCGAAATACCAGACAAATAGCGATCACTGAAAAATTTTAAAAATTTTCACATAATTTTCCACAGAGAAACTCGACTACGAACATTGGAAACCGTCTGGCAATATTTTGTAATCATTTTCATAACCATAACAAAAAATTTCGTTGTTTCGATGGCCAGACAAAAATCAAACGATGAATTTTTCTTTTCTTGCAAGTTGACCCCTATGGACCAACCTTGGCATTTGAAAATTGAGAGGTATTTATTGATGTATATTTATGTAGCAAATGCCAGACACTCTGAGTTCAGTGAAAAATTAATTTATTTATGGAAATTCATTTTCCAAATTTTCGAACACGGGTCAGCCCTTGAAATCAGCCTTTTTTTCATTAACTGAATTACACTTTTCATACCTCTAAATGCCAGACATTAATCGATGACTCAAAATTCATGTGCGCTAGCTCACTGTCTATTATTTGTTCATAGATAAACAGTTCTTCTTTTATCAGAAACTCTCAGGAAAAGCTAAAGCTTATAATTCTCTATTCAAATCATAGAAAAAACCAATTGTTTGTAATGACTGGTCCTGGTTATGAAATGATACACTGGTTCATCTTACACTTTTTTTAGTCTTTATCTACAGTAGACTCTAGACTTCTCGCTAAACCCTCGGGCAGCGTGATGAGTGTCTGAGTCTGTCTATCAGAGATTTCCTCTGGTTTATATATAATTATTATACAAAGATACCAACGACATGAGACCTTGGCCTCACGTACTTGTAGGTTGTTTACAAATAATTATAAACCATAACAGTCTTCATCTAATGCGGGCTACACACGGACGTCGATGAATTAATACATCGACGTGCATTCAAAAACGTGATTGCCTACACACGTACGTACAAAACTAGTTTTGTCTTGATACATCAACGGACATCCAAGAATGTATCATCAATAACGTTAAATCGCATCCACACGTTCACAGTATAGGTATTGGAATGCGTTGGAATGTGCATCCAAAAATTCAAGCGATTCAGAAAACATCAACGCGGCGTTCATCCGGAGTGTGCATTCAAAAACGTGGGTATTTCTGCATCCACATTGACGTTCTTGGTTGCACGTTCTTGGATGCACGTTGATGTGTTAAGACATAAACGTCCGTGTGTAGGGCCTTATTACGAAATTTAACAATGTGGACACTGACCTACTTGTATACTTCCAGTCCATGGTAATAAACCGAAAACACATTTTGATTCGGTTCAGAAACGCCCCTTTTATAGAACGATATTCTGACTGTTGGAATGTGCACGGCAAAATGATGCGGACTATCTGCATACCTTGCGTGTCGAGTGAATTGGCCTCCTGGTGTAGTAATGGAGGTGATGGCGGAAATATATGTGCCGTGATAATATCTGTAAAAGAAATAACAGTTGGTAAACTTCCTCCCATGTATGAGTGAATGAAGGTAGCGGTCAATGGCGGGTCGTTTATTAACCTCACTGTTATCTCTGGAATTCAGAGAACCAGATGTAAGGAGTGCTTTGGTGCAGAGCTCCAAGCATGAATGTAGTATTTCAATGCTGGACGAACCTGAGCATTATAAAGTAGCAATATCTGCTTTTTTGTAAACAGATTATTAGCACGAACAAGTTAACTAAGCTTCTGTGCAACTGACTTGGCATGGATGGAGTCGTGCCAAGTTAAATTGAAATTAATGCGGATTACCAGAATATGGAGTTCATTGGTTGGCTCAATTATTTGGTTTTTCTACAGTAATTGGGCATAGGCAAGGAAAGTTTTTCTTGAAAATCCGATTGATTTTGTCTTGGTGTCGTTGAACGTAATCAATTTATCATATCTCCAGTTAAAAATAATTTCGAGGTAGCTATTTATTTACAGCTTGCACAATACTTTGAAGTTCAGAAGTAGATGCACTGACAGGCCTCCAGTTGGTTGTGGATGCTATTAAAGTAGTCATCAGTGACTCTTACAATTTTGTTCCTTTTCGAGTTCAGTAGATCATCAATATGTATCAAAATTAGAGATGACTAGGGCAACTACTTGTGATTCTCCAGTGATTGCCCACATATCTGTGACATATGAGAATAGGTCATCTATTGAACAAAAACGTCGAAAGCCTTATTAATTGTCACTCATGAGGTTATTCTATTCAAGATATTCCACAAACTGTGAATTGATGTCAGATTTCATTAATTTGGGCAATTAGTCGGTAATTTTCAGGAACGCACCTTTTTCATATTTTCTGAAATTGGCAGGGCTTTTGCGATTTTCCATATATATATATATATATATATATATATATATATATATATATATATATATATATATATATATATATATATATATATATATATATATTTATATATATATATATATGAATGTCCCTTACTCGAAGTATAGCGTAATAGTCGCCTCCACATATCTTTCAAATTGACTTAGGCGTTCAAGGATTTGCATTAAAAAATGAGGGGTAAAAACCGCCTTACTGGCAGAATTTGTTACTGATTTGTTTTTATCCTCAATGTTACATGGAACTCAGTTACTGAATGCTAATAAAAAGTTATTGACTTGCTGAACAAATTAATTATGAGTAGGAGAAAATTCATAACTTGTAGAGTAATCATCATCAAAATTCGATTGTGAATGCAGATTTTGCGTTGCTGAATACGTATAACCAGCTTCCTTGGAAAGTTGTTGGATAATTTTTTAAATTATTAAAGAATTTTCCTTGTTCACTTTATGTAATGTATGAAATTGACCATGGTCGACTAGTATGTTTTTCATGATTTGATTGTAATATTTTTCAAACGATCCTGGCTCATTGAATTTCGTAAATAAGTTTTAATTCTCTTAAGAGTGGAAAACGAGCGCTCTACGGAAGCCGATGTCACCGGGATAGAAACAATTAGACATAAGAGTTTATAAACTTGGGGTAAATCTTGATTCAAATAATTATCAAAAAGGTATTTAATAGTCCTCACATGATTTTCATTTTGACCCAAAATTTCATTGTCATTATAAACAACACACAGTTCACTTTTTATGGCCACCTTATCAAAAAAAGTGTAGTTTTGACATAAATTCTCCAAAAGGTTATTTGGAAAATTAGCCGAAAATCCGGTTAACAAATTTTCATTCAGTAAATCGAAGAAATGCAGTTCTTTCAAATCAGAGAACTTTATTTCTATTTGATCCCTAATAGTATCCAAAATTTCATAAAATATTTGATTATAGTGAAGCTCCATATCTGCTTAACTGAATTTCTTTCGTTTTGGTCTAAATTGAGTCGTATCATCAGTAGTTTGAAATACAGGAAATAGTTTTTTAAAATAAACTTCTGCACGAAATTCTGAAATTTTTTCCAAAAGAAACTTGAGCCGATTTCGTGAGTAAATTACATCTGAAAACTTGTGCTGTAAGATTTGAAAAACTATTTCAGCTTGTTCAAAAATTAATTTAAAGATGTTTAAAAAATATATAAATTCCTTATCTTGTAAGTAAGATATTAATCCGCGTGCGGTATTTAAAGTTACTTTATCGGTGAAAAATTCCTCACTTTCAACTATAGAATTAAATCCTCAAATCCTAAGCGGCCCCAAACAGAGACACTTTCCCTAGTAAAAAGTAAACACTGCCAACAAAATAATTTATTTTTTACCTGTGATCCGGTTAGGCAAGGATGTCTCTCATAATTTCTTGTATTAAAACCGCGGTTTTGTAGTCTGTTACGCTGCACCAAATTGTTTAATTCAGGGGTAGGTCGCAATGTTTTTATCAAAACTTTATCCTCATAACTTAGTGCACTAAAGTTATGGGATAACAAATATTCCACTAAGTGATCATTGAAATTTTTGAAATTAACTTCCAGGACTTCAGGAATATTTGAGGGAATACTTGGCTCAATGCGCCGACGTCTAGACGCATGCGTAATGTCTGAAGGTAGACATATTGAACATTTACTATGATTTCTACATGTTGTATGTTTTGTTATTAATAAATTAGTTTTGTTTACTACCCTTTAATCATTAAATGTAGGTACTTACTAACTACAAAAAAAAACTACAATAGATCCAGTTCGCATTTATGACGATGTATCTTTGTAGTTGTTCGTAAAATAATTTTTGCTGCGAACTGGTTTATTTTGGGCAAAAACCCCAAGAGATATTTTTTATTTAGGAAGAAACAGGCTATCGGAAATAAATTTTTAAAGGGTAAACAAATAATAAGACAAAAAGTTACATTAGATATTAATTTTAGGGGTTGCGGTTTCCACCCCTTACAACCATGGGATAAACCAAATGAATTACTGGCTAAGTGTCTTTTTGGTAGTAGAAAACGTCAGGTTAATTTCAATATTGTAACTTTTTTAGTGCTTGTGAAAAAAATTGTTATACAAATTTTATGTACCCCCTTTAAGGGGCTGTATCTTAACAAGGGATGCTCCAATGAAGTTTCATTATATGAAAAATCCTATTTTTTTTCGATGAGGAATCACCTCCTTAAATGTTTTACACTTATTTAGTTACACCCTGTATATTCTGGAGAATTGACAAAATTATTAATATCTGTGAGAACCGATTTGGCGGCTACAAAATTCGTCCCTCTATCCGAATATAGAGCACGAACAGGACCTCTCCGCGAAATAAATCGTTTGAACGCCTGTAGAAAATGATTGGTTGACAAAGAGCTAACTAGTTCTAAATGTATTGCCTTAACAGACATACAGATAAACAGACTCACATAACCTTTATGCACTGGAGCGTTTTTCCTCTTACCCAAAGAAATTTTAACCGGCCCAAAATAGCCCACCCCCGTGTTAGTGAAAGGTTTAACTTCTTGTACCCGAACTGATGGTAAACCAGCCATCAAGGGTTCTATAATTTTAGGTTTCATTCGGAAACAACGATTACACTTATGAATACGTGTTCTGATTAAATTTCTTCCGCCACATATCCAATACTTCTGACGTAATATTGCTTCCAACAAATGAGCACCAGTATGTAAATATATTTTGTGATAAAAGTCTACCATTCTTTTTGTGAAACCGTCTTCAGCCGGTAATATTAACGGATGTTTCTTAGAAAACCCCAAATTAGATTTTCCTATTCGGCCTCCGACTCTGAGCAACCCATCCTGTACAAAAGGATCGAGCCTTTTCAAATTCGAAGTACATTTTTTATTTTCATTCAAAAACCCCAGTTCTGATTTGAAATCTCTGTTCTGCACTGATTTGACCAATCGTATTTCCGCTTCTCGCAATTCACTAGCTATGATGAAGATTTCAATCCAAACGCCACTACCCGCATTTCATACATCTGGATTTCATGCTCAGGATGGAACCGCCATAACAATCTTTGGTACCGCCAATGTTCCGGAACAACTTTTATTTGTAAATACATTTTCTTTAAATCTGATGTCATAGCAATCCGAAATAACCGAAAATTCAGAAGTAAGGTAAATATATATGCTTGTAATTTGGGGCCGCTGTATAAAAGATCATTTAGTGAAACGTGATTATCACATGGGGCGCTTGCGTCTAGTACAATTCTAACCGGTGTACTTGTGCTACTCAATTTGATTACCGGGTGGTGCGCTATATAATATGCCAAGTCGTTATTATTCTCCTTTCCCACTAGGGCCATGTGGCCACTATTTAAAAGAGTTTGCATTGTATTATTATATTCAACGCGTAATTTTATATCTTCAGCTAATCGCTTTTCTAAAGAAATCAGCCGACATTGAGCCCGAGTCCGCGAATCACCCAAACTTTCCGGAGATTTTTTGAAAGGTAAAGCTACTGTGAAACGCCCTGTTTCATCTCTACTAAAGGTCGAATTGTAAATTTTATTTTCATATTTATCACACAAACTCTGATAAATGATGTCATAATTATCCGAAACAATTGCGATCCCCGCATACACGCTTTGAGCTGGGCCCTTCAAACAACCGACTAAAAGATGAACTTTGTCAAGATTCGTTAAATTTGGATTTAAATGAACCATGCTTTTATAAACCGCTTGAAATGTTTCCCACTAACGAATTTCACCGTAAAATTCCGGTAAACTAGGATCTGGGATTTTCAACGAACTACGCAAACATGGTGCGCCACTGCCACCACTACTACGAGAACTCCTGCTATTTAATGATACATTTGTAGGTGATTTATTCTTTTCCGCCGTCATTTGAATGTAACAACAAAGTTCATTTATTGTTTGTATTATCTTATAATCTGGAGTGTAATTTTCGTTGATATCAAACTGTACATCATTAATTTCATCCAGCACCGAATAAAGGTTACTTTTTTTTTCCTCAGATGTTATCAGTAAAGTCCTAAATTTACTTTTGGATGCAAACAAATTTTCCTTTTTTGCTACAAGCTTCTTCAACTCCCTTTCTGAAGTAGTCATTTTTTTTATCCCAATTAAATTCCCACAAATAGTATCCCGATCCGCTATGTCGGTTCAAGTCAATTAGAAACCGCTTTCCTAATTCACATGAACCAAAATTGAATCTTTCTAATTTAAATCTCAACTTGTTCAACAATTCGACAACCTTGCATTCTCTACCTGCCGCAACCTCTACAAGTCAACAAAAAGTTATCATAGACCGACCGGTGTAAACGGTTTTTTTTCTCAATAAAATTGTTGACAAAGGAATAAGAAAATGAATTCCAATAATTATAATACCGATTTAACAATAAACTACTAATTTTTTACGCTGATTATCCGGCTCGAAAGACCAATGTTCCCTCGTAGCTCAGTTGGAAATTGTGAAAATTCAATTGTTTAATGTACTCACCAGTTTTGTTGGTGAGATCTTGTCCGTGGTCCTATTTTTCTTTCTTTCACTAGGTAAAACTGGGTTTTTGGGAAAGGAAAACAGAATTGAAATGATGAGTGATTTTCACTGATTTTATTACTCGAGGACCAGCTAGCCGAAATCTAGCAAATTTACGTAGTTTCAATTTTACGTATTCAAGTTCAAAACCGCGATGATGACACACCGATGTGTCCGATAAATCCTATATGAAATTCTTACAATTACACATTGTGACAGGCAGCGAAAATGCAACGTTGCCGGTATGCGGTCTCTCTTTTTACTAAAATTCTAATTATAGAAAATGGCGAGAACAATACCCTTTTCGTATGTGAGAGATTCTGGTTCGTAATTCTCGTCAGCCTCGTATCTACTTTTATAAAGTATCTGATAGAATTCCTCTACAATATTGAGTATTTCCTTCATGTTCGATGTGAGGTTTCCTGGTTGGTCTCTTAATTTGCATATTTCTTTTTTTCCATTAGCGAGTTTTCTACGCAACACTTTCATGCGTTTGTTGTTCTCTATAGTTTGCTCAATTTTTTCTTTTTTGTGCTTTCTAATGTCTTTTCTGATTGCTTTGGATATTTGTTCATTTATCTCTTGCAACTCTATGTTTGTGGTTGTTCTTTTGTTTCTCTTGTTTCTTCTCTCTTTCGTTAGTCGTTTAGTTTCTTCACTGATTTTTTCGTCCATTTGTGTTTTCGGGCAATACTTTCCCTGACTTTCTGATAAGGCTGTGACTATGTCGTCATTCAATTTCTAGATGTTTGTTTCCATGTCGGTCTGTTTCAATAGGTTGCTAATACACATTTGGAAACCATATGTATCCTTCGGGGGATGCCAAGGCTTTTTTCTGGCTTTTTAATCATATTACGGCGTTCATTCTTCAGGTTTAGTAAAATGTTTGCTCTTACTATACGATGATCGCTACCTGTAGAAAACCTTTTCAATACTGATACATCTTTAACGTTGTTCTTGTTATCAGTTATTATGTAATCTATCTCGTTTTTTGTTCGCCCGTCTGGACTTTTCCAGGTCCACCTTCGACTAAGTTTTTTGCTAAAGAAACTGTTCATGAGAAATAAGTTATTCTGTAACAGGAATCCAAGCAGCGTCTCACCGCGGTCGTTTCTGCTTTCCAAACCAAAACTTCCAAGAGCAGTTTCTGAGTCGTCAGACTTCAAGCCGACTTTTGCATTGAAATCACCGCACAGGAAAGTAAAATGAGTTCTTTGTTCCTCCCAGGCTATGCTTATATCTTCATAAAAGAGATCTACTTCCTCGTCGGTATGACTGCTAGTTGGTGCGTAGCCTGACTTTAGTTGCCAGAGTTGCTCTCCATGTCTTCTAACCTCACAGAGACCGACAACATCCCATTTATATGTTCCAATTCTGATTCTAGTTCGATTAATCGTTCTTCTGAAAGTAAAGATCTTGCATTGTATGTTGCCAAATATAGTGTCCGACGGTATAATGATGTTTCCCGGATTGCCAACTCTTTGCCCCCCTCCAGAATCCTAGGGGCAGATTGATAAAGGATCAGTGCGAGATTCTGAGACTATAACTCTACTCGCCTGGGGTATTGAAGTTTTTTTATTGGCATTTTATCATAGGGGGTAGTTTAGCCATAATTCGCCACGTTGGCCAGACGGGTTGGCGAATGGATGGGATATTGGAAAGGAGATCATAGGTTTGAACAAGGACTGAGAATGGGACAATGGTTTCTCCTATATGGTATTAGGAGATAAGCCAAAGCTCGCGTAGGCAGGGGCGCATCCCTGAAGTAGATCTGTCATCTATCGGGATCACAGATGAGTATCTACCCGCTACCATCTGTAGAGTAATGCGAAAGATTAATTTTAATATAACCTAAAACGCGCTCCTTTTCGCGCAGACTACACCATTTGAATAGCACCTCGACTTGCTTCGCTATCACTTCGGAACTACTTATTTGTTTTTAAATCGCATTCCAACTTGCTTCGTCATCAATATGCGATGCACTTACCGGAAAATACGACCCTAGTGACGCAGCTCTGCTGCTCTCACGTTTTTTCTTCAGTATTTTCACTGCAATCTGATTGGTCTTGATTATCTGTCAATTCTTGATTATCTACATTCAAATAATTCTATTTTCAGATGCGCGAAGCCACTGGATTACCCCAAGATATAGTTGATCGTGCTGCAGCATTATCTGCGAAGCCCAATGCCATTCAGGATTTGATAACGTCAATGACTAAATTGTCTAATAGTTACCATGAAGTAGATTCTTTATTGAACGAAATTCAAGAACTTCTGACGGTAAAAATATTATATTTGTGGTAATGACATCTTGTTGTTTTCCCTTCATTAATTAATCGGCATGATCTTTCTGGGTGGAGGAATCTTTGAGATTATGGAGATATTGTAATGAGATAATTCTCGTCCGTAACTGAGTAGTCACTTTATTGTGTATCTTTTAAAAGCAAGTGGTTTATTTATTTTCTAGTTGAAATAGATTCACGTGAAGTAGCATCCCATAATGTTTCAATATTTTATTCTTTTTTGTTTTGTTTTGTAGTACTTACCTTAGTCATAATAAGTTGAATGAAAGGTGTTATCTAATGCGGAATAACTTTTCGATCTTGATAAGCTTTCAAGTAGCATTGAAAATATTACAATTTATGGTTATAGGAAGAAGAAAATTCTGAGAAAAATTACCAGAAATCCATGGGCGAAAGGCCACCTAGTATTATAGCTACTGATTTATCGAGGGAAGCAGCAAAATATCGAGAAGCACATAATAAAGCTAATGACTCCAATCAAAATTTGCATAAGGCTATGGTCACACATGTTACAAATTTGAAAACTTTATCTCAGCCTTTGACGCAGTTACAGCAACAGATACCCTCAGTGAAAATACCTGATCGTAAGATTTGCTAAGATAATAATATAAATGATTTTTATAGTGAATTTATTTAATACAACACTTCATGTAGTCTATTTGTAGGGCGGCTAAACTATGACAGCCAAATTATTAATGAAAATTTTACCCATAAAACAATGTGCAATTTGGATAAATATATATATATATATATATATATATTTAAATAAATATATATATATATATATATATATATATATATATATATATATATATATATATATATATATATATATATATATATATATATATATATATATATATATATATATATATATAAATTCGATGGACGATGAATCAACTCTGTGGTAGTTCATATTTATATTAAAAATTAAATAAGAAAACAACTTGTCTAAAAACCACAAAATGAAAATAACTTTTTATTCGACTAGTTTCGCCTGTTACAGCATTATCAAGACTGAATACGTATTCAGTCTTGATAATGCTGTATAATAAAGTTGTTTTCTTATTTAATTTTTATTATATATATATATATTTATATATATATATATATATATATATATATATATATATATATATATATATATATATATATATATATATAATTATTTATTCGGATTGTTGTTGCCTGTGAACTATTTCTAATCTCTTGATAATTATTAGCAATAACAGGCTATTTATTGATTTTTAAAAATCAATAAATGTCAAAGAAATTTCAATTTTTTCAAAAGTTTTGATAAAGCCACGAATGTCGTGGCGAAACGTCAACTTTTTAATAAAATCGAGTTTTTTGAGATTCAACGAGCCTGTAATTGCTAATAATTATCAAGAGATTATATATATATATATATATATATATATATATATATATATATATATATATATATATATATATATATATATATTTATTTTTTTATATATATATATATATATATTTATCTATATATATATATATATATATATATATATATATATATATATATATATATATATATATATATATATATATATATATATATATATATATATATATACAGGGTGATTCATTAATACGTGTAAATATTTTAACGGGAGAATTTTGAGCCCAAAATATGAAGATCTAACCCAATTTGCTCATATAAAATATTTCTCCTTACTGAGTTACAGGGTGTTTTATTTCGATTATTAAAAATGAATTTTGTTCATTACTTCAATGCTGCTTGATATTTCTTTATGATATTTGGCAGTAAGTTAAAGTAGTTTGGGACACATCAAATAATAGTAAAGAAGACTTACTCGCTATCACCAGTGGCGTACGGCAGGGGCACGGGAAGAGTTCTCGTTTCCTAAATTCTACGCCACTGGCAGAATTGTCATTTTAGTATAATTTTTCGATTCTCCTATATTTTCTCTGTAAATAAGGTATTCTGTTTTCGTAACGCTAGAGCCACTATTTTTCGAGATATTTAACGTTGAACATATGGCTGCACAATTCCTTTGATTTTTATGTACGAGTCATATCGGGTTTTTTGTCATACGATTGCATGTATTTAAATTGAAAAAAAAAATTATTAGGTATTTTTTTTAAATTTATAATAATATTAACAAACAATTTAAAACATAACAACTACAAAAATATCCAGCGCTACATAAAAAAAGTTCAAAATAAATACTTAATTATGAAGATCTTCTTTACAAATTTTGGAAGAATATCAAATTTATGAACAAAACTTTAAAACAATTTACAATAAATGTTCAATATGCTCTCCGTTTACCTCAATAAGTTTTTTCATTCTTTCGTTGAACGATCTTCTAACTTTAAAAAATATGTTTGGCTGATTCGCAAAAAAATTAGCGGAATTTACAATTTGCTGCCATAGTTCCTGGCTAGTATTTCTCGTTTGGGAGTATAGCCACTATTTTTCGAGATATTTAACGTTGAACATATGGCTGCATAATTACTTTGATTTTAATTATGTATCAATCATGTTGGTGTTTTTGTAATAGAATTGTTAATTAAGTAATTATTATGCATGTGTCTAATGTCATAATAGATGCAGTTCACATTTATTTGGAAATAGATATGAGGAAGTCTTAAATAATTATTTTGATCTAGTAGGATGGTGTCACAACTGACAGTTGTTGACAATATTATCTATGAAGATTGTGACTGTTATAAATTTTTTCAAAGCAGATTAAGTGAAGATGCAGCGCCCTAATGTTTTTTGTAATACTGAAATGCGCGATATGCTTTGTGTTTATGCACAAGAAAATTATTCCTGTCTTGCTGCTACTCAAAGATATGGAGAAATGTATCCAGATAGAGTTCAGCCCAATCATCAAACCTTTCGCAATATTTTTAGAAGATTAGGAGAGACTGGACAATTCAAGCCAAAACGTGATGTGGGCCGACCTAAACATATTTCTGTAGATCAGGAAGATGACATACTAGTGAGAATTGCAGAAAATCCACAACTTAGCACTCGTCGCTTATCTTCAATGACTGGGGTAAGCCAATCTACAGTTTTTAGAATACTGAAAAAGGGAAATTTGAAACCTTACCATTTTACTCCAGTACAAAACTTATTACCAAGAGATCTTCCTGCAAGATTGAATTTCGCTCAGTCGATGGCAAATAAAAAAAATGAAAATCTGAACTTTTATGAAAATGTTATCTTTAGCGACGAAGCTACTTGTACACGGAGAGGAATATTTAACTGGAGGAATAGCCACAGTTGGGATACTGAAAATCCTCATTTATATTGTGAGTCACATTTTCAACGCGAGTTTAAAATTAATGTTTGGTGCGGTATACTCGGAGACCGTTTGTTGGGTCCATATGAACTACCTGAAAATTTAAATGGTAATTCGTATTTGGAGTTTCTACAAACTAAACTTTTCGATGAGCTAGAACAATTGCCACTTAACCAAAGGAGAGACATGTGGTTCATGCACGATGGAGCACCGACCCATTATACATCAATAGTGCGGAATTATCTAGATAATAAATTTCCTCATCGTTGGATTGGCAGAGGTAGTGAATTTCCGTGGCCGCCTCGAAGTCCCGATTGTAATCCATTAGATTTCTATTTCTGGGGGCATATGAAATCACTGGTATACTCCCAAACAATAAATACTCGCCAGGAACTATGGCAGCAAATTGTAAATTCCGCTAATTTTATTGCGAATCAGCCAAATATATTTTTTAAAGTTAGAAGATCGTTCAACGAAAGAATGAATAAACTTATTGAGGTAAACGGAGATCACATTGAACATTTGTTGTAAATTGTTTTTAAGTTTTGTTCATAAATTTGATATTCTTCCAAAATTTGTAAAGAAGATCTTCATATTTAAGTATTTATTTTGAACTTTTTTTATGTAGCGCTGGATATTTTTGTAGTTGTTATGTTTTAAATTGTTTGTTAATATTATTATAAATTTAAAAAAAATACCTAATAATTTTTTTTTCAATTTAAATACATGCAATCGTATGACAAAAAACCCGATATGACTCGTACATAAAAATCAAAGGAATTGTGCAGCCATATGTTCAACGTTAAATATCTCGAAAAATAGTGGCTCTAGCGTTACGAAAACAGAATACCTTATTTACAGAGAAAATATAGGAGAATCGAAAAATTATACTAAAATGACAATTCTGCCAGTGGCGTAGAATTTAGGAAACGAGAACTCTTCCCGTGCCCCTGCCGTACGCCACTGGTGATAGCGAGAAAGTCTTCTTTACTATTATTTGATGTGTCCCAAACTACTTTAACTTACTGCCAAATATCATAAAGAAATATCAAGCAGCATTGAAGTAATGAACAAAATTCATTTTTAATAATCGAAATAAAACACCCTGTAACTCAGTAAGGAGAAATATTTTATATGAGCAAATTGGGTTAGATCTTCATATTTTGGGCTCAAAATTCTCCCGTTAAAAATATATACACGTATAAATAAGACACCCTGTATATATATATATATATATATATATATATATATATATATATATATATATATATATTTATATATATATATATATATATATATATATATATATATATTAAATAATTATATATTTTAACTAATATTATAAATGTATGTTTGTGACGCTTTCAAGCGTAAACTACTCAGCCGATCATCATGATATTTTGTACACATTCAAGAGTATACTTAAAGACATAGGATATTATATATATAAAAAAACAATATTGTTTCTGAAGAGCTAAAAAAATCGATTTTGGTATATATGAACGTTCGACGAAAAGTTTGAGCAGTTTGAAAAGAATGCAACACCACCTGTCCAATGATCGATAACATATTTTCAAGAGTAACGTGAAGGACATTATATATATATATATATATATATATATATATATATATATATATATATATATATATATATATATATATATATATATATATATATATATATATATATATATATATATATTGCTGCCCAGCAAAAAAGCGTCATAACATAAAAATGTCTAATTCGAGATAATGAGACTTTTAAGAATTTTTACTATTTTCCACCTTGATAATTGGAAAATTATAGGAGTTAAATCACTGAAAATTTATTTGCAATTTGTATGTCTATATACACTTCAAATAGCTTGTAATTCTCAGAAATATTATATATTTTTTTCAAATATTTGATGGGGTATATGTTATGACTCTTTTCTTCGATAAAGTGAACATATTTTTTAAATTGATACTCTTTTATATATTATGAAGAAATAAACTGTATTTTGAAATGTTCAAAGTTTCTTTTATTAGTATAAAGTAACGAAATAATAAACTTCTTATCAAAATAATCTTATGGCTGAACTCAGTCAGCTTAAATTGCAGTTAACAATACCTAATAATAACCAACTAAAAGGAACTAAAATAGGAACTTCTTGATTGAACATTGAAATATTTCAATTGAACAGTAGGTTGAGATTTAGAAAATACTGAAGTCTATCAAATGTGCATCCAAACAAGTAACAACCAGTGAATAATCATAAAAATTATCAAAAATGCTTTTGGAAGAAACTTTACTTAAGTGAATTATAAAAAGATTCGTAAAAATGCAATAATTCTCGGAGATCTTTCATTTTATTTTCCTTGAGTTTAGGTTTAGACTTGTAGGCGAGTTTCAGTGTTATTTGGTTCAGATTTTTTTTTCGTGTTAGAACTGCTTTGGAAAATTGATTATCTTTAAAAGAAGTTTTGTATAATAACTTAGTAGAATCATCTTGTAATAATTTGAAAACTTTCAGAAATTTTAAACGATTTTGTAGTCGTCAATCCAATATCCTCAGACAGACGTTTCAATGAGTAAAAATCACTAGATGACATCTCTATTACGTCGTAGGGCCTGCCCTTTTTCTCAGAGCATTTGATCGTACTTCCACGTACTGACTGGGTACATAAATTGGACCAGACTTTGATCTTTTCCGAATTTGTTTTTCAATTGTAGAATGTACACAGTCTGCTTCATTTTGTTTTTGGCCTGTTAATAGGTACTTGTGCGTTATAGATCTTATTTTAGGGAATTTCAATAGTGCAAACAAGTAAATAGAAACAATAAACCGATTCTTGTTCTGACCGCAACAGTTTTCGGAGAAGAATATTAGATTTAGTCCAGGTCCATCGTAATTTAGCAGTGTATTTTCGATAAACTTGAATACACAAGATCCTATTTCATCAGCCCCGCGGTTCGCTTCTCCCTCATGCCAATAGAAACAATCTGTTTTATCATTACCGATGTGTGAAACAGTAAAATTCAAAGTATTAAACTTGGATTTGTAATAAAGAAATTGACGTATATCCTCTTGGAAGTTGTAGGACAGCCTGTTAGTCGTAAATTGCGACAATATTATCTGGTCCGGCGTTTGTTTTATCAGCGCCTTTCTCTTTTCTGGACAGTTCTTTCTCTTCAATGTGTTTTGAATATTCAACTTCTAAGTTTTCATTCGCGCTACCTCGAGCATTTTCATGTCGTACGCATAATTCGCACCTATCTTTTTTTGGCTTAAAAAACTGATATTAAATTCACCGTTAAATATCCTTGAATACAAAGTTTAGTTTTCATATGGCACGTTATTAGATTCGCAAAGAGATTTATAATCTTTGTAAAGATCACTAAGTGATTTTCCTTCATCAATATATTCCCTTGATGAATCTTTTCTTATTCCATATGTGGTATTGATTTAATATGATTTCTCATACCCTGACGAATAGACTCTGCAACTTTTTTATGGTTATCGTGCTTACCGCTCATATCTTGTTTCAAGAAACCATCTTCAGATTTGGCAATCACAGTTCTGATAACACGGTCATTAGTATCTAATGTTGCTTTGAAAAAAGTTTTGCATACACGAATAGATTGTCCATCAACTTCAAAATAAAAACTGTGGTTGACCCTTCTGGGCTGAGCTTTACCGGAAAATCTGAATGCAGGAATGATCGGTTTAATATGTTTATGAATAAAATTTCGCTGTAGAGACAAGTCTCCTAACTGCCCGAAACTTTCAAATATTTTATTTCTCGCGGTATCAGTTATTCTTTTAGTACAATCAAATTTGCATTTTTCACCACAAGGAGGTTTCTAATACCTTGCAAGAATATTTTTTTTGGCTTAGAACGAGAAGTGTAAGACTTTCCAGTATTTTTCAGTTTTTTTGCCTTATTTGTCAACCATTCGTTAACGCGGGATTATCGTTTTTTAGTAGACTCACGCATTGGACTTCTAGCTAGCTCAGAAATTTCATTTTCGACTATGTTTTCTTGTTGACATGGCGAAGAGGCAACCACCTCATTGGAATTGCAACGATATTTCGATAAATTTGGCTCAGAACTAGCTGTGCTACTGCTGCTACTGCTAGACCCGGAAGTCGACGAAGATGAATCTGAGGATGTAGACATCCTACGCTGCAGTATACCTGTAGACATAGAAGGAGTCAAAGCATGATTTTCTGTCATGCAATCGAATTGCCATGGAGTGTCAGTATTTGCGAAAGGTTGTGTTTGTTGCTTCTGTTTCATGGCCGAGAAATGAAAAACTCGTATGACACTTTTTTTGCTGTTGGACGACCAGAGCTACTATCTGATCTAGAAATTTTATCAATACACTCGGTTTCGAAATTTGGGTCTTTGACGCTATCATCGCTGTCTTCAAAATAAACATTTTCCTTATCTGATTCCTGACCTTCATCTAAAACAAACAGAAAATTGAATTTTGAACCTAAAGATAAAATAGTCATTAGCTTAGTATTGATATACCTTTACAGGAAAGTTGATCAACATCCACGATGCTTTGATCTTCACATTGGGTGTTGACAGTGTTTTGTTCAAAAGTTGTATTTTGTCTAAGATATTGATGATTTCCTGAAGTAGACTTATTATTTGTACCTAGAAAATGAAAAACACAATGACGTAGAGAAAACATAACTAAGCGGAACCACCGGATAAGTAGATATAGGTATTTACAGTTTTATTTGTACAAATCCTAAAATATCAATTGTAACAATGTTAATTTATTTTATAAGTTTAATGTAATTCCACGATTTGCACATATCTGCCTAATAGTGTTAGATACAGTAAAACAAATTAACCCAAATTCCAATATTACTGGTAATACTAACCTTGCTCTGGGTCATCTTTTCCTCTATTAGTTTGAATAGTACTCTGATCAGAAAGGTATTTCTCGCGCGCCAGTTTTACCAACAACGCCGCGCGACTGTTCTTCATGTTTTTCTTGAAGAATAAAACAAAATAATTAGGTAGAGTCTGGAAAGAAATAAAACCGAGAAATGAACTATTCTCCTCAAATCATAAAATTTTTTTCATGAAAACGGACAGATAATACAATATGTCACATATATCTGAAAACTAGTTTACATTTACGCAAAAAAAAGTAATAATACAACATTAAACTCAGGATTATTGTGATGTTCTGCAATAATAATCTATTTGAATGTATTATGTCATTATTACATTATTTTCAACTGAAATATTCACCTCACACCGCCTGAAAAAGAGTAAGTACATAGGATAAGACTATTTTCTTTAAAATATTAACAATTCGACAGCATGTTTTCTTCGAGAAAACTGTCATAACACAATTTGATGCATTTTTCATGGTGACAATTCTTTAATAAACTTCTAAAACTGCTCTGAATCAACTCAAATGTGACACTGTTCATGCCGGTCAACTGAGCTATACGGCTTAGTGAAAAAGGGAACTTGGCGTCATATCTCGGTAACTAAGTACAACACAATAATGACGATTTTACTGCCGGTAAAATGAAATATTTGCTATCTAATGGTACCAACATGTCAAAACGTAATTATTATGTATTATGACGCTTTTTTGCCGGGCAGCGAATTATATATATATATATATATATATATATATATATATATATATATATATATATATATATATATATATATATATATATATATATTAAAAATCTTGTTATCGACCGTACTTTAATTTAAATATATTAGGATACCAGGTAAGCGGTCTGTCGGGAAATTGAAACTCTTATTTTTCCATCAACTCAATATTTCGTCACCATTTGTGACTTCATCAGGAGTAATACTATAATAAAAATAAATTACATCAATAATGAACAATTTCTGGAAAAACACACAAATAAAACTTACAGGTCTAGAGTTTTGGTAAAATTAAAATATAAACACAACATTCAACGGATGCAACACGACTGGGTGAGAATCAGCCTGACTAGTTTCGGTGCAATGCGAGTGTCAATCTTCGGTGCGGAGGTATATGAAATAGAGCAGAGTGTACCTTTTTTAGATACAAAAGTAATGAGACAAAACGACGGTAATATTATCTTAGATTGGTATCAAAAACCAACAGCATCCGGAAGATTTCTTAATTTTCACTCCAACCATCCAAAGAATCAAAAATACAATACAGTTATTGTAATGAATAATAGAATAACACATATAAGTGATGAAACTTTTCTACAAAAAAACCTAAAAAAACTTATTGAAATCTTCATAAATAACGGATATCCTAAACATGTATTGAAAAATCTTATATACAATTCTAATTTCTACGATGGTCCCACAGAAGATATAGGTAGACAGACGATAAAATACAGGAAGATACCTAACATAAACCAGGTAACACGTAAAATGTTGACACTGTTCAGACATGTCCCTGATCTGAAGGTTGCAAATTATAACCTAGTGACAGTCTCTCAATTATTTTCCAGACTTAAGGACAAAACACCAACCATGCTCAAGAGCAACGTCATTTATGAAATTCCATGCTTAGAATGCGTAGGTACTTACATCGGCCAAACAAATCAATGGCTTAGACAACGTATCACCCAACATAAAAGCGACTGTCGCTTAGGAAAAAATTCATGCGCAGTCGTAGAACACCAAAAAAGTACAGGACATGCATTTGATTTTCATAACGTAAAAGTTATAGACCATCAGGATAATTATAAAAAAAAGATTCTTGGAAATGTGTCATATAAAAAGAAGCAAAGATTGTGTAAGATTGCATAAATCTGATACGGGCCAACTAAACAATATTTATTGCAAAATTTTAAATCACATATAGATTACCTTCGCACCGAAGATTGACACTCGCATTGCACCGAAACTAGTCAGTCTGATTTCTCACCCAGTCGTGTTGCATCCGTTGAATGTTGTGTTTATATTTTAATTTTACCAAAACTCTAGACCTGTAAGTTTTATTTGTGTGTTTTTCCTGAAATTGTTCATTGTTGATGTAATTTATTTTTATTATAGTATTACTCCTGATGAAGTCACAAATGGTGACGAAATATTGAGTTGATGAGAAAATAAGAGTTTCAATTTCCCGACAGACCGCTTACCTGATATCCTAATATATTTATAATATATATATATATATATATATATATATATATATATATATATATATATATATATATATATATATATATATATATATATATATATATATATATATATATATATATATATATATATATATATATATATATATATATATATATATATATTTATATATATATATATATATATATATTAGGGTGTCCCTTATTTTTCAATGTTTCAGACTTACACAACGCATAGGTCTTAGATTTGTTCATTTGCCTCTTAAACACTGGGAAATAAATTTTTACCTTATTTGGAGTACGATAACCCGTGCCGACTTGCATCGAATCATGTTCATATATGCTGCGCGGCAGTAGTGGAGCGTATTCACGGCATTTGTCAATTGTTCTCAATTATTCTCCCGATTAACACGTATTTTTCCACTTTTAAAAGATGACAGTGGAATTAAGAAGCAATAAAAATGTGTTTTCTTAGTTGGTGTCGTAAATTATCAAATAATGGTGACGTAAATTATCAAATAACATGCGCAAAGTTACCATCTAATCGTCAAGTTCTTTCACTGGTGACTATTCACTGGGATGGGAAATTATAACCTGGACTTGACGTGAAAAGTTCTGAAGAAGAACGCCTGTCAATTCTAATTTCATTTGGAGAAAAGGAACAACTTCTAGCTGTACCCAAACTGGAGAGCTCTTCCGGCCAGGATCAAGCTAAAGCTGTGTTAAACGCACTTTATGACTGAAACCTCGATGACATAATAGAAATAATGTGCTGTGAAGCAACTGCGTCTAATACAGGGCGATTGAACGGAGCTTGTGTACATTTGATCTGAGGAAAACCATTGGACGTGACGATTATCGGGAACTGATTGAACTATGTATTATTTTCTTAGGAGGAGAAAGTGAAAAAAGTTAAAATTAGACCTCCTGGAGCGATGCATCAAGCAAGGTAGATGGCTAGAGCTATTTACTCTTTAAAGATATGTTTTTTGAAATCTCAGTTCAAAATTAGCGCCAAGGATAAACGAGCACTTCAAGACGTCTGTTTATTCATTGCGGTTTTATATGTTAAACCATGGCTTGGATGTAGTCTAACGGTGAAGGCACTAAATCAAGATTCGTACTTTTTGAAGAGGCTTGAGGAATATGACTGTTGACAAATTAATCTCCAAAGCAGCCCTGAGCAAGTTTAGTCAACATCTGGTACTTGTCTGAAGAAATTGCCGTTTTATCACTCTTTGATGATCAAGTTAATGAACAAACCAAAACGAACATTGTAGTGAATTTCCAAAGAGAGAGTTTGTATGATTCTGGGAAGAGATATATTCCATCTGAAGAAGATATGTCTGAATATTTGTATAGTAAGTAGGAATAAAGTAAACAGTACCATTTTTATTCTGTTTTCAATGAATTGTTAATAATACTGCCTTATTTATTGTTGCAGGGAAATCATTAAGTGATTTAGTGTCTGTCAAGAGCATACATTTATTTTCTCGATTAAAAATTGATAAGAATTTCCTCCAGAGACCCGTTTCTACATGGGATGAAGATGTTGCCTATTCAGAGGCCAAAAAGAAAGTGCTTTCTTTAAGGGCATTTAATGATACGACTGAAAGCTGTTAAACTTATGCAAGACCCTCGAAAGAAAATATCCTGCCTGATCTGTGATTTTATCTTTTTTCAATAAATATTTCATAAAAATTTGAATATTTCAATTTATTTAGCTATATAACAGAGTCCTGTCGGCACGGGTTAACGTTGAAGTAGGAAGATGAAATTTTGTATTTGAGTAAGTCTGGGTAGTTCAAAAAGAAATAGAAGTTATGCATTTCGATTTCGAAAAAAAATTACAATTTCACATGTACATTTAATATTTTTTTGTATTTTGGTACCTTCAACAGTCAAACACATGGATTTCATGTTATCAAATAAAGATATCCATGCTGTCTAAACTTCTTCTCTACATAGGATGGAAGATTTGAATTTAACTGGAGCCGTAAGATGGCTTTTACTTATAATATTGGAAACAATTTCTGAGTAATTGGTTTATTCGAAAAAATAAATTGATCAGGCTTTTGTCAAATTATACTTGTGAATTAAGAATCTTATTGTTATTTGATTTATGCGATCTGCAAATTTCTAACTGTTCTAAGTTGTTTAATATATATTCTATGTGTAGAATTTCATAACTATCAATAAAATCAGTAGTATGACCTGTATCATTTATATGTTTTGCAAAAAAAGAATAATTTTTATTGAATCTAATGCATTTATGATGTTCAGAAAATCATGTTTCAAAACTTCTTTTAGTTTCACCTACTACATACAGCCACATTGGCAGTTGAGTTGATATATACCAGGTTTTTGAAGTATTTCCATTTTATCTTTATTGTTTAATAGAAAGTCTCCTCGTGTGTTATCTTTTCATTGAATGTTGTGCAATAATATTTTATTTGAAGTTGGTTTTCATTAACGTTGGTGAAGGATAAAAATGCATAATCAGATGTGCTCCTCATAAGTTTCCTTTGAGATAATCTATCGACAATACCCGGGTCAAATCCATTTTTCATTTGAATCTGTTTTATAATAAATTGTTAGTTCCCTATCTTAAGGAGTTTTTATGAATGATTATACCTGTATATGATGGTTTTCTATAAATTTCAAATTTGTGCATATTATTTGCTTTTTTGATAGTTGAGTCTCAAAAGTTTATAGATTTATTGTTTTGAATTTCTAAAATTTATATTTTTGTATGCATTGAGTTAATTATATTCAAAAAATCCCTCAATTGAACTAAGTCACCTCGCCAAAGGATCAGGATATCATCTGCATATCTATGATAGTATACTAGTTTGGATGAGTTGGGGTTATTGTCAACAAAGTTCTCTTTCGAACCAATCCATGAAGAGATCTGCCAGTGTGGATAGTGGAGAACCCATGGCCAATCCATCATTTTGACCATAAATTTCTTTGTTAAATGAGAAGAAATTCTGTTTTAGGCATATGTTGAGAAGTTTGATGAATTCCTCTGCTTTATGATATGATATTGAGCTGTACAATAGAGAATGATTGAAAAAAATAAATCTATAAACATTTTAGACTTAACTATTAAAAATGTAATGCACAAGTTTGAAAATTATCACATACCGGTATAATCCTTCCATTGAAAAAATCACAAAATAACAGCATTAAATAGTTTTCACGGGATAGGGAACTAACAGTGTTATAAAACAGATTGCAATGAAAAACGGAATTGAGCCGGGTATTGACGATAGATTATATCAGAGGAAACTCATGAGGAACACATCTAATAATGTATTTTTACCCTGCGAATCAACCTTCACCAACGTTTATGAAAATCAACTTAAATAAAGTATTATTGCAGAACATTCAATGGAAGTATTTCCTATAAGATCCTACGAATACTTTCATCACACATCAAATAATTTTTTTGAACAAATAACACTCTAGGAGACTTTCTATTCAATAATAAAAATAAAATGGAAATACTTCAAACACCGGGTATATATCAACTTAACTGCCAATGTGGCTGTAAGTAGTAGGTAAAACTAAAAGAAGTTTCAAAACATAATTTGCTGAACATCATAAATGCATAAGATTCAATAAAAATGATTCTCTTTTTGCAAAACATATAAATCATATAGATCATACTACTGATTTTATTGATAGTTATAAAATTCTACAAATAGAATACATATTAAACAACTTAGAACAGTTAGAAATTTGCAGATCGCATAAATCAAATCGTGGATCTTAGCCATAAAAAGAATTTTTTTTTGTCTTCTTGATAATAATTTTGAGAGGGCCAACAGCCAGTTACGAATATGATTAAAAAATACATGAAATTTATATTGACTACCACTAATATGGATTGTTTTTTCAGCCAATATTGATGAAAATGCTCTTAAAGAGATTGAAATGTTAATGGGAAAAGTTGAAGAAATGAAAACTCAACGTGGGGTTCTATGGGCCCAATTACGAGATGCGCTTCATAAAGATGATATTACAGGCGTTTTAGTCACGAAACAGGCTAATCAGTCTGTTGACGATATTTTCAAACAAGAACTTGGAAAACATCAGCATTTGGTAAGATTTCATCGATAGCTTTCAAAACAGCATGCTTCATTTTCTATGTTTTTGACCTGATGCTAATGGCATTTTTTTTAATTAACTACTCAAGTGAAAGTAAATTAATTTAAATTTTCCATGTTTCCACAATTTTGCTGTTGTGATTGAACAGATATTCAGAAATCCATTGGAGGACTATTTTTAATAGAAATGTGAAAATGATCACAGTTTCGCTATTCATAACATAATTGTTATAATATATATATATATATATATATATATATATATATATATATATATATATATATATATATACATATGTATATATGTATATATATATATATATGATTTGTTTTGCTGTAGTATTCGATGACTCTTTCTTCGCCTCCTTGTACTTGTGACAAAACAGACCCAATGCCCATATTACTATAATATATAGAATAAATAGTCCCGAAGTCTGTGGATACGACAAAATACGTTGGTCGAGTATTATAATGTTCTATCAGCACTTTTGGCGCGAAACGAGTTAAAGGCAGATTTAAACTTCCCGGTGGCATATTGTTCTATCAAATAAGACTCCTGCTGACTTTTATACACGTATAAGGATTTAAACGCAATATTATATTGTTCTAACTGTAAAATTTAAAAATTGCCTAGAGTTATGATGTTCTATCAGCGTTAACCAATAGGAGCGCGAATTTTTTGCTGTTAGAACATTATAACTTACATGTTGATAAATTTCAGCACGTGTGTTTACCTCTCTTGAAATTTGGTGAAACTTTCGTTGTTATTTGTTCATTAAGTGGTTTAAACTATTGTATGAAATGAATATATTAGAGGTATGTTGTATTGCTTATATTCTCGTTTCGGGCATTAGTTTTGTAATTTTTAATTTGGAATATCGAAAGAAAATCCCAGATTTCACTGAAGATGAGAAAGCACCTTTTGAAAAACACCGCATTTCTAAAGAAGAAACCGTGTCAGAACGGAACCACGATCGGGAAAATAATGACAGCTAATATCTCATGCTTCTTCTATTCAAAAAAACTAAAAACTAAACACAAAATAATGTCCATGGCATTACTAGAGTTTTTCCAGGAGCATCCGAATATTGAATTTATAACTCAAAAATTTTGTGAACCCGGCAAACGTTCTATTCAGGAGATAGATAATGTTCACAGCCAAATTGAACGAAAACTTGGAAATCTGGAAATATTTAGCCCTTTAGGCCTTTTAAGATTGTTACCAACGTTAAACAGGAAAAATCCATTTAAAGTATTTTATATGAAAGTATCTGATTTTAAAGATTATCAGAAAGCAGCTGAAACTCTACATTTTAAAGGCGTGCCTTTTTCTTCAGTAAAACAGTTAAGATACGATTCTACTCTTATATATCACCTTCAATATAAACTTCAGCACACTGGTTTTTGCAACGAAATTTCTGTCTTAAGTAAATAGCTATCTGTACGAAAAGTCACAGCTTCTCGACTACATGTAAAGGCATGCAGTGATTCTAAAGAATGCTTATTGCCATTCGACAAGGTTGTGCATCTTAAAAAACTCTTTAAATTTATGCCTCTTGTTGATACGCAGTTTATTTCCACGTTCTTTAAAGAATACAATGATGGGAAAGTTTTTGCTTCTTCACTATCTAAACAAAAGAAAAGGGACACAAAAGTCAAAGATATGAGTAATCCTCAGCCTTCTACGTCACGTAGAACTATTTAAACAAAAAATCTCCGCCAGAAAATATAAGAAAATATATGTAAAACTATAATATATTTGGCGGTTTTTGTTGAATAGTTTATAATGTTTTTAAGTTTATATTAAAATTAGTTATTCCTTTTAATAGGACATTAAAATTCGTTTCTATTAAAACATAATAGTTCGTTTTTCGAAATTTATGACTTTTGATTAAAGTTTTTTTGCTCCACAATCAAACAGCAAGTTTGATTTTTTTGAAAATGGCTTTTCAAGGTAAGATACACTTTAAAAATTTATACTTACAACCTATTTGCTCCTAACAAATATAAAAAATACAATATATTATACTTGTTTCATTTTACGGTCAAAATACAAGAACCAATTTTATCAATCGTCGTTTTCGGCGAAAAGTGAAAATTGCTCATAGAACATTATAATACTCGATAGGGTTGCCATCACCTAAATTGCGGACGACGGACAAAAATTTAAAAACCCCGGACATTTGGATAAAATTTAGTTTTTTCCCGGACACCCCGTAAAATATATTTTTTTCGAATAAAATAAAACAACGTTTAAATTTGAATTTTTTTAATTATTTAAACTTTAAACCGTTTGTTCGCGATATAAACAAACAACAAAAAAATTAAATATCTACTAATATAACACAGTTTACAGTTATCTCTTTTTGAGGTAATCTGATAACAAAAATAATCAGAAAAACTCTTCTCTTTGGTATCATCAAATAAAAAACAACTTATAATGATAAATTTTGACTAAAATAGATCAAATAGGTTACATTCTACATTGTAACAACAAATTATAGAATAGGCCATCTAGTTCGGTTAGATAGGTTAGGTAACCAAAAGCCTAAATTGTTTATTAACTATAAATGAAAAGTAAGTAACAAGTTTTAATTTTAAGGAGGTCAAGTTCTTTTTACTAATTTAACTTAACTGGATATTTTTCAGACTAGCCAATTTCTGCGAAAATGTCTTTCTTTTCCATCAGGAATTTTTGAAAGAGGGAGAAACTCAAATCTTTAAAATTATACTTTATTTTGGTCAGAGGAGAAACCGTATGTGTATTCAGCAAGTTTCTCTCTGGATTTAGCTTGTATACGGCTTACGATTATAAATTAATTTTTTAATGTTTTAATATATTGCTCATCTTTGATTTCTCCAGACACAAAATTTGTCCGGATTTTACCCGGACATATTTTGAAAGCCCCGTCCGGACGCCCTCTAAACTAGGACAAATCCGGGGAAACCCGGACGGATGGCAACCCTAATACTCGACCAGTGAATAGGGCTTGAGCAAAGTGCAGCTTTAAGTTGTCGAAAGGCTGCCTCATACTCTCTCGTCCAGTTGAAGGTGGCTTTATTTTCCGTCAGTTTATGTAATGGTTTAGCTATATCAGCAAACTCATCTACAAATCTCCGACATTAGGTACAGAGACCTTGAAAACTTCTAACCTCAAGTTTGTCTTTCGGTCTTGGCCATTCTCTTACTGCTTCGACCTTATCCTCTCATGTATGTATTCCGCTAGATGATATTGTATGTCCTAGAAAATATATATATATATATATATATATATATATATATATATATATATATAAATATATATATATATATATATATATATATATATATATATATATATATATATATATATGTATATATATATATATATACAGTGTAAGCTCCCATAAACGGACACTCACGGTTCCGCGATTTTTGTCCGCTTATGGGAAGTGTCCGTTTAAAGGATATGGCGGCCTTTATAGCAAATATAGATGGTACCATCCATAAACATATGTACAATATGATTTACATATATTATAATGATATGGAGGAAAAGAAACATATATGTATTTTGCTATGTCTTAATGTATTTATTGTACCTGAAAGTTAATACATACATACATATTAACGCATTTTTAAATATAAATAAAAATACCCAAAGATCGTTAAGAAGTTAAACATGCTCATGAATAAAAATACACACACGTAGCATGCACATTTCTAAAATAAACATTACAATTCCTTGGGTTTTTGAAAAAAAAATCTAAAATGCTTGTTTGGCGGAATCTCGCCATATTTTGCTGAAGAAGACAATTTTCAAAATAGCTTTCTAGATTTTTTATGTGTTGAAATACAATGAAATCATCTCTAGCAAATGTTTTCAACATAGAAATATGATTTAGAGCTTCACCATATGAATTTATCGATTTTGAACCGAATGATGCCGTTGAGATTTCTACTTCTTCTTCTGACTGGTTTGGACTAACTTCTTCAAGCAGATCGCCGTCTTCTAAATCCATATTCGAAAAGTCATCCGCACTTATTTCTTCTGTTGTTATATTATTGTCTACGGTAATGAAATCTTCTGCATTTTGGGGATCTGTTGCTCCTAAATGCTTGGCATGTCGCAATAACTCAGCAACTGTCAATAATGGCAGATCTTCTTCCGGATCGCAATCCATTTGTAAATTACTTTCACTTTTCTTGAATCCAGCTTTGCCGAAACAGTTCTTAATAGTCGAGGAATTTACCTTACTCCATGCTGTTTTTATGAAGTACAAAGCCTCTAAGACATTGATACTCTTTGAAAGCTCAGATGAAGATTTAACGTCTTCTATTTTTGTTAAAACATGTTTCGAAATCAAATCTCGATAATAGAATTTGAAATTTTGTATGATACCTTGATCCAAAGGCTGACAAACTGAAGTTGTGTTTGGCGGTAAAAATATAATTTTAACATTTTTTAATGTAAAAATAAAAGCACTTGCCTTTTTTGCATCCCCATTTTCCGGTCAAATTGGAGCAACCATTCAGACATAATTTCTCGAGTCATCCATGCTTTTTTGTTTGATTTCCATGTCGCCGGTAGATCCTTAATAGCAACGTTTTTTAAAGCACGAGCGCGAGCCGATTTTCCGATCACTAACAAATCTTGTTTAACCCCGGCCATACTTGCACAGAATAAAATGGTTAGTCTGTCTTTAGACAACTTTCCACCCACACATTTTTCTCCTTTGAGCGACAGAGTTTTATCCGGTAATGCGCGGAAAAAAAGTCCGCTTTCATCTGCGTTGTACACATCCTCCGGTTTGTAGCCAAGCAACATAGACGGAAGTTTCTCCAGAAATTGTGCCACATCAACTTGATTTACTGCAGCAGCCTCTCCAGATATGCATTTAAAACTGATATTATGTCTCTTGCGCCACTTTTGAAGCCACCCGTCGGACGCACTGAAATTGTTGTAACCCAAGTTTGTCGCTATTTCTTAAGCCTTCTCTTTCACTAACGGCCCAGATATAGGAATGTTCTGACTTCGAGCTCTCACAAACCACTCAAAACATCTTTTGTCTATATTAAAACCTTCCTTTTTCAAAAAATTCTCCTTTTGGTTTAAGTTAATATTTCCAGGTTGCCATTTTCTTCTGATATCTTCCTTATTTTTCGCTATTTCAGCTGCTTGCGTTTTTCCAATGTTAAACCTCTTTGCCAAAGTGCGAACTGAAAGTCTTTCTTTTTCTATAACATTAACAACCTCCATCTTTTCCTTCGGTGCCATTTTACGTTGGCATTCACCAAATAACTCTACTATTAATTAGCACGATAGCTTAACTGAAGACAAATGATAAAGTCCGAATGCTAGCGAACAAAACGTGTATAAAGGGGAATCACCCAATACAAAACGGGGAATTACCGAATTTAATCCAGTGCAGTGTAGCTAATGAGCGTACACAAAGATTCGGCCGCGTATGAGAGCTTCGCGTCCGCTTATGGGAGATTTTCAGTCACATGCGGGAAGAATCTAGTGTCCGTGTCCGTTTATGAGAGCGTCCACTTATCGGAGAGCACCTGACATTGAAAATGATACGCCGAAATTTCGTTCCAGGAAATTTGTCCGGTTATGAGAGATGTCCGCTTATTGGAGCTGTCCGCAAGGAGAGCTTTCACTGTATATAATATATATATATATATATATATATATATATATATATATATATATATATATATATATATATATATACATATGTATATATATATATATATATATATATAAATTCAAAATGACAAACTTAGCATATAAAGTTTAGAAATAGTCAAAAAGAATTGGGTGTGAAAACTCCCAAAATTACGCCTTATACCTAATTCTTAGTAGTGTCACCCTTTGCATCTATGACTGTCTGGAATCTTATTGGAATGTTTTCTATGCATTTCGGGAAGTTTTCTTTAATTTTTTCACTTTGCCATACTTCTATTAAACGCTCGATCAGCCAATCGACAGGAGGTGTTAATTTCGTTTGATATTTCTTTCTTCGTCACCTTCCAAAGATTCTCGATTGGATTGAGGACTTGCGAATTGCCAATCCAGTCGAGCACCTCCACCTGGTTGCCATAGAGGAATTTTGTGACTTCTTGTCATGTTGTGCTTATTCGGTAACCACTCCTGGACCTCATTCCAAATACTAGTCCTGTGTCATCGTTCCTTCGACATTGTACAGGGTCTGCAAATTTCGATGTTTGTATGAGGTATCGAGGTAACTATAGGAGATACAAAAAATGGAGGGAACATTCTCAAGTTCTTTTTTTAGAGAAAAATTCACTGTCGAAACCAAAATTTGCTATCATCTCTTGTTTTGGAGTTATAAACAAAAGTTCGATTTTTCGACTTTTAGACAGTTTCAAGGTTTTCACTTTTTATAATCCAGTGGCGTCGAGAATTTTTAGAAAAAAAAGTGCAATTTCGAGTTATGGCCTAAAGAATATTTTTTCAAATGGGAATCATATTTGTCTGTGGTTTCGTTGGAACGGATTTTCCCCCTTTCTAACGATGTATCATTTGTCGGTTCGCTTTTGACGCGTATGTCTTTAATAGCGAAAATAATATTTTACTACATTATTTTTTTGCGTTTTTTATGCGTATTCCAAGTAGGTGAGTTTTTACAAAGTATCAAAGTATACAACTAGTAAATTTGAAGGAATATCACGGAGTTCAAATATAACATAGTTCAAATATAACATAGTTCAAATATAACACAGTTCAAATTTAACACAGCTTAAAAGGATACACCGGTCGAACATATCCACTTGTACAACAGTTTTTAGACATTCAGATTTTTCTGTAGTAAAATGAAACCTAGATTGAAAGGCTGATAAAATTCAAGGAGGTTGCCAAGTTGTTTTAGAAATATGCTACAGTGGTGCCGAAAGTTGCTACAGGCCAATAATAGATGATCAGGTGTTCCCAGTTCCCCACAATCACAGAAAGGATCATCTTGTATTCTTATTTTGTGCAAATATTTTGGGCAAATTGCATGGCCACTGCACAGCCGGGATATCACTCAAAATGAAAAATTTTTTTATGGTCATTTTCCTGTTCCAACATGTGGATTGATTCGAAAATATTTTTATGTATTGATGTGAATGAGATGCCCCATCTTAGTTTTTCAAGGCAAGTAATGCGCTTTGGCTGTCAGATACAATCACGAACTGAGTAGAGTTGATATTTACTTTATGTGTTGAAATATAATTCAAAGCCATTGAAATTCCATACAATTCACCATAAAATATTTAGGTTTTATCATTCAACCTGACGGAGGAAACTTGGCTGGATTAAGGATCATAAACAGAGACACCAACTCCTGCAGAGAAAGAACAATCTATTGATGCATCTGTGAATAATTGGTCTGGATAGTCTTTACTAAGGATGGATTTAAATTCAGCACCTGCCAACATTGAATTGTACTTAGGAATAATTATTTTAGGAACCAGTTCTAGTATCTCGTATCCGCAGGAAAATATGGGCAGACCTTCCCCCACACACATTTCCTCACGGTATGACAGCATGCTGCTATAGTCACAATAATAGGATCCGATTTTATCATCCAAAACCTGCTTTTAAGAGTTAAGATATATAGGGTTTTTCAATAACAGGTACCTTCTGTTGAAAGATTATATTTATAATAGGTTGCCATGGTTTGATGACAGTGAGTTGATCTGACATTTCACAAGTCATTACAAGTTATAAAATGCAGCGATACACGTTAGATCAGCGTGCTTACATTGTGAGAACTTATTATGAAAATGAGTCTTCTGTAATAAAGACATTTCGCAGAACTCGTGATTACTTTGGTCCCCATAACCGTCCAGCAGAAAAACAATACGCAGTTTTGTGCGTAAGTTTGAAACTGATGGATCTGTCCAAGATGTAAAGTCTCCAGTACGTGAACGAGCATGCCGTAGACCAATAAAGGGAGATTTTAAATCGACATTTGTTGTGGAAGGCTGACTTTTTGATAATATCTTCGTTTTTATATGTAAAACGAGAGTCAATAGTTTAAAAATGAAAATCAGCCTGCAAGGCTTGTAAAAAAAATAAAAATCACCCTCAAAACAACTTTTTTTGAAATATCTCGGAAACATAAAAAAATTTGGAAAAATGTTTCCAACAAAAATTGTAGATATTAAAATTTTTTACAAAATTGTTTCTGATCACTTTTGACCTATTTGCAATAGAAACCGAGATATTTGCAAAATAAATTAAATAAATTAATACGCGCCACCTATTGATTAATAGTATAAGTGACACACTTCCAATAATTTTCTATAGAAATCATTATTGCAATTTACCTGTGCCCTTGTGTACTGAAAAGCTAAAAACATTGGATTGCCTGGTCGCCTGGTGTATTTCTCCGAGAATTATTGGCGGGAGATATCTGTCTGAGATATCAACGACGATTCATGATTCATGCACTTGTAAGTTTTCCTAATACCGTTAGAATAATATATGAAATACTGAATTCATATATTATCGTACGGTTATTTATCTGAGACAGATGAAAACTTGTTTATTTTAAATGGAAAATGATGATAAAAATTATATTTAAAGATGAATTTTCAGTTTCTTGAAAAAAATGATATTTCTTTTTTTGAAACAGTTTATTTGCCTATCAGATATATGTAGATTTTTTTATAGTTTTTAAAGTAATAACAGGCTATTGAGAATATATTTATTAACGGTTGACGTTTAGTTGTATGTTAAGAATAGGGTTAATTTTATTATAGTCATTAAAATGCGTTTAGGTTTACGGTTGTGAACCTTAGAGGAAATCAGCCTAGGAATTTAATACCTGTACATAAATATCAAGTACCAGCAGTGTTGCCGTTTTGGCATTTTTAATGCTAAATATAGCATTTTTTTGTCTCAGTTAGCATGTAAAATTTGAGTTTAGCATATTGCATGTTTTTAGCATTTTTTGGCCTCCCTCTACCTATAGTAGAAAATTTTCAATCTGCTATGGATATTAGCACTTGAATGACTTTTCCTAAGGAATAAATGCATAACAAGATAAAGTCCATTGGCATTTCTGAAACCTAACATAATTATCTAATAGGGGAATTCATCAATATTCGCAGAAACGATTATTTTCGTTTACGTTCCACGATTAGGAGAATCGCTCAGTCAGCACCCGAAGCGAGTTAGCGACGATTTTCATTTTACGTTTTTAAGTGAGCACACTTGCATTTTTTGTTTGTGAACATACCACAATTTCAAGGGTCTATTACCTAAATTATATATTTTTTAATTTTGCTTAAAAGCAATTAATTATTAATCAAAATAAAATTCAAATTTTTATAATTGTATTAAAAAACACTTTTAAACTGTTTGGCATTTTTTTTAGCATATCAATAATTTAATTTGGCATTTAAATATCAAAAATTTAGAGTATCATAGCGACAACGATGAATTCAGCTCAGAATCTGATGATGACTTCTGGGAGCATGAAAAACGATACTCAAAAATTAGAGAAATTTTATTTAATACAGATTCTGACGAAGAAGAGGACGACATTGAGAGCAGAGAATTTGATTTCGCCTCTTTCTAATTTGAAAATTCATTTTGTGACATTATTAATAATTTTCTGTGAAAATACTTCTGTAATTACTTATCTATCCATGATACCAGAGATTTTAAGTTTGTATAATGATCCAACCCAATTTAGTGTAATATATATATATATATACATATATATATATATATATATATATATATATATATATATATATATATATATATATATATATATATATATATAAACTTTAAAATAAACACACTTGGCCTATGTTTCACAATATAAAAAATATTTGGATACTGTATTTAGCAGTAACGAAAAGTCGACATGTTTCGAGTTATGAACTCATTATCAAGACTGACTACAGGAGAGTATTGCATCCTAATTTATAAAACAGACAAAAGCAGTATTCCTTATTTTTTTTG